>JAQGAU010000982.1:0-22193 GCA_034698045.1 Paramacrobiotus richtersi | reverse complement strand
AGTTGACGATGGTATTGTTGGTCGTGTTACCAAGGGCACAGTTGAGAGTTTCAGCGGCCGGTGGTTTCGGGCTCACGGCAGTTGTGTTTTGAGTGGTGGCAGCGTCAGAAGCCACCGATGCGGTTGGGGATGGTGAAGGCTCCTCAACTGGCGATGCGTTCCCTACCTATGAAAAAGGGCATTTTACGTTGTTTCTTTAATCCCTTATCTTGTGCTAAAGCTCTTAGGATCCTAAGTAATAACAGTTTTAGGACTAAAAATAACCTATTTTCACCAAATTGTCGGGTGTAGCACAATCGCAGAACTGGTTTCGTGCAGAATTCTCTGTACATTTTACACACAATCGAGAATGAAATACATGGAATTAACCAGCTGCGCCGGAATTTCAGTATCGCACTCATTCAGATCAGGAACACTCATTTCAGGGTAATGAATTCATGTACCAGACTGCAGCTACGCATCATTCGAAAACCAAATCTCTTGTATGTGAGAGAGTGAGAACTGAGAAACAGGCTCGCGAAACGTTACGGTTCAACTTACAGTCTTTTCCCCATCAGCGCAGCCAAAACCCGTCAGCGCCACGATGCCAAGTAGGAAAACCATCCAACTCACTTTCAGTTTCGGTACCATCGATGAGGACATTTTGAAATAGGATTATAGTCGAATCGTCGCGAATTCAAAAACGTTCTTGATGTCGTAAAAGGCAGCTTTACAGTCTCGGGCGTTGAGAAACGTTTATGGAACTCGAATATCGCTACAGGAGCCAGAAAATTTCACAAATGACAAGTCAACGAACAATCCGCTTCGTACAAATCCAGGCGAGCTACGACTGAACTGAGCTTCGATCACGCCACCGTACACTTCGACGTCAGTGATTGGTTCTTCTCCTCCTACTAAACACGTGACGGAAACTTCCGGGCAAGTCGAGCATACGTGGGGCGTGGATTTCTAGGTTTCTTTTGTTTTCGTACTGCACGCTACAGCGCTGATCATTCTACATGCTAGAGAAAGGATATCCAAATTCGAAATAAGTAAAGTAGTAAAAGTGCTACAAATTACTTATTCAGGTCCCATTGTTCACGGAAGTTTGTAGTTGTTTGTTCGGTGCTTTTGTCAGAATTCAGAGGCAATGAGAGACGAAATACGTTCCGCGGCTTCGGCGTCTATGAGAAGTAGGCCACTTCGATGCTACGCGCATTACGCCTAGTTGAATGGCCAGACAGCCTGCTGCTTATTTCGCAGAACTGAATGGCCTGTCTGCCTACGCAGAATCACTGCTTGTCTGTCTGTCAACTGTTTGTCTGGAATCGAGACACGCGCTGCAAATTCGAACCAAGTCGGTTGTGGAATTTGGCCAACAAAATTCCGTATTTAATTCGCTTCTGCAGTGGTGTTTCTTGCAAAAGAATATCCCGTTGACGAATAATTATTGAATTAGCAGTAAGCATAGTTTTTAAAAATCACCAGTAACATTAGTAAATTTACCAAAATGTTGTCCATATGAGTTGCAAGCATCGATCTTTTATTAGTCTAATATCGAATTTTGCCGATCATATTGCTGGGTTGTTTTTAATAATTTCATCTTCGATATAGGTGGAATTATTGATCCAATAACAATAAGCGCAGATACACCGACACCCAACGCCGCTCACATTCCGTGATTGGCTGTAATTCGTAAAATGGGGCAGCGAGGCTTGGCATTTCCGGCCTGGTATGGCTGGACGTACGCTTTGCAGAACTGACAATTGTGTCGACTGACTAAGTGAAAAATCTTTGATTTGGAAATTGGAATGGTTTCCTAATGCTGTTCATGATTTCGCAGCAACACCAAGAATTACAAAAACAGCCAGGAAATTTGGCTGTCGTTTAAGTGTGTGCATTATTCATATTTTTCATTTTCGTTATTGTTTTTCCTTTATTTATTTCAGTGTTTGTTGCAGCAGTTTCAGTACTTCTGGATCGAAGAACAATAAAGTGATTAAACCCATAAATAATACTAATTTTAATACTAAGCTATACTCTGAGCACAATAATCTGGCAATGACAAATTCCGACTTCCGAGCCAAGTTTCGCTATTGTGTGCATTATGCATATGTTCAGTGGCACGATCGAAAACGTTTCCCTGCCAAATTTAAGCAATTGCGAATTACGCGCCATTACATCAGCCAAACAAAATCCAAATATTCTCTTCGGTCTGAGTAATAACCTGAACGACAAATCACAATAAATTACTTGCTATTGTTTGTTTAAGTATTTACTTATTATTTTTATTATTGCTATGTTGGCAGTGGGTTAATTTAAGTAATTTTATTCCTTAATGGAGAATGTTGAAAAAAACTGGGGAGACAGTATTTCGGGTTTAATTTTTATAGTTCCCGTAAAATCGGTACGAAGCAATGCTTCGAATGCAACGAAAGGTTGATATTTTTATATGAATAGTTTTCAATAATTCACCGTTTTCCGACTAACTTTACTGATACATTATACCGGAATGTTGATCAGTTTCTATTCAGTTCATTTTGTGTATGAACGATGTAGATGTATTCGACACGTATCAACATGTGGTTAAAAGTCTGACCCTAAACAATGAAATCTACTAAAATGCATACAAATGGTTTGTTATAAATTTACACTGATATTAAAATTGCCAAGTGCCGTAACTTAAGAGGTAAGATTCAGCACTTTAGTCGAACTGGCCGGTGTCTCACGCAGAAGCACGTCTTCTTCGGATCGGAGCTGTGTGCATAGTTTGTGAAAAATGTTTACGAGTACTTCGATGTATAACTCTCATCTCAGAACACGATCAAACCATGCACAGCCGTCTTCAAGTTGTTAATGGTTTAGTTCTAATAAAGGCTGTTGACCAAATTATCTGGTAGAAGTACTTACGTTAGTACCTGTTACGTAAAAGCAGGCCGATATGCAAGTAAAGAACTTGTACCACGGATATATGTACATATATACCACTTGTACCACAATAATCAAATTGTACACGATTTTCACAGCGTCTAGTATCTTAAAGTGCATTTGTCTTCTTTCGCGATTTTCGGAAACTTTGATTCGCTCCAGTTAGAACGTCTGCCAATCAACGTGTTGTCCAGGAAGATTACAAGGTCTACGCCGATGGCAGCGAGAAGCATGTCGTTACGGGTGAAGTGAAGGACGCCCGATCCCTCGGCAAGAAGGTGGACGATGCCA
The DNA here is from genome assembly GCA_034698045.1 of Paramacrobiotus richtersi. Lineage (NCBI taxonomy): Eukaryota > Metazoa > Tardigrada > Eutardigrada > Parachela > Macrobiotidae > Paramacrobiotus > Paramacrobiotus richtersi. Next base: position 18,995 of record JAQGAU010000982.1, on the reverse strand, counting down.
AGACAGCATTCAACACCACTGACTAACTGCCAAAGACCGAACATAAGAAGACCGAGATCCGTGACGGAATGCAAGCCCACACCAAGATAGAAGACGTCAAGGATGCCCGCGCTCGCTTGGCGAAAAGATCAGGGATGCCAACGACGCTTTCGTCGGCCACAAGTCAACGGGATTCCAGTGGTGCTCTGTTTCTAACCGAATGCTTCGCTCTCTCGTGTGTTAAGTAGAGGTTTTTTAATTTTGGAATGTGTTTTTAAACCGTATTTTTTGTCTCAATTCTTATAGAATTCCAGATCATGTTTTTAACTGTCTACTTCCGCCACATATCCGGTAGGTAAGACACAGTTCCGCCCCTGAAACAACTTCCGGCAGTAATCCAGGTCGTTCCTCACGCTCAGCACGACGAAAATCTCAAATTCTGATATTCGAACTGAATGCGTACTGTGAAGAACGGCTCAAATGACATATTCCTTGGACGTCGCCGCATGGCCGCGACGGCGCTTATAATACATCCACGAATGTCCGAATTTGACCTTCGAGTTCTGCGGTCTAAACCGGAAAGTAGGTGTCGTGGAACTTGGGGTGTACAAATTTAGCGGGTCCTGCTGTGTCTATATTTCGATGCGAATCATATTAAAGTTTTCGATCGGTGAATATTAATATAATAATGAACCAACAGTTATTTATGCCGCTCATTGCTATAAGTCTATACGTAAATTATATTTATGTTCTCGCAAGGTTGATAATTGATCTAACACATTACTCAAAACCGCTGTGATTTTACGGCAGAATTATGTAGTCGCGCATTCCCAAGAATTGCAAGAACTTATTATATCTACATCTAATTTACATATAGTAAGTTCTTGGCAGTACCAACAAAATTATAATAACTGCAGCTCACCATGCGTAATCTGTAAATGTTATTTTAACCGCAATTACTGATATAACTTTCACTTTCTCATTGCAGTCACTGCGTCAGCTCTTGTGTTCTTGTTCTGTTCCCTTGGACTGAGGTAAATGGACTCTCATTAGCTTGTAATTCTTCGTTGTGGTCCAACATTAACCAAGTAATCTTGTAATTAACGTTTGCAGGGAAATCTGATGTATTGATACCGCTTTCTTAGATCTGCACTTATTTTGAGCAACTAAGAATTAACAACCGCGAAGTGAAAAAGAGTAAAATTACGATACTTCGTTGTGAAAACGTGTTGTAATTAAACCGGCCAGTTGGGGACCAAACGACAGTGTGGTACGTGTTGATCTGCCGTCGGTGAGTTGGTGTCACGCGGTCGCCTATGGTCAGCACCAGTCATCCCATCAGGTACAGGCTGATAATGGCGGTCTGGCTGGCCAAGCCGCACCTAATGTCAGTAGTGCGGCCGTCGATTTGTACATCGCCGGCTGATTAGCGGCCTTGGTCGATGTTCTTGGTGTAAATTACCATACTTGGCGTACCAGGTGCTCTTGTCGCTCTACTGTTCTAGGTATACTAAAAATTCCTTGATGCTTAGGAATACTTAAGTGTATTCAGCTAAAGCAGCGTTCGCTAAGTGTGTGTGCAGTTTAAGTACCAACGTACGCACAATACGTCCGAAAGTAAAGCGGTACTGATTAACGCAGGTCATTCCAGTTTTTATCAAACGCTGACGAACACAAATAATGTCATAGTACTTAACTTACTGTACAAAACTTTCCATGCCGTCGTAAACGAAACGTTTCGCTACGTATGTGCCTTACCCTAATTGTTTTGTTGAAGATCGCTTTCGGAACAAGGCTAACATAAGCTGCACTGTTAAGGTAAAACATTTACGTACATAGCGGAAAATTTTCAGAAACTGGACAACTAGACACGGGAAATGTTCCAAAACGTGGGTAAAAATCGTCTCTGTGGCTTGTAAAGCAAAACGCTATAGGTGTGTACTGCAAATTAATCCACGCTCGAATTTAAGTAGAGTTTTAATTCGATTCTGCAGCCAGAGATTACAGTACCGCAATACAGGATTGCGCAAGAAAGGGATGCGGCTACTTCCGTTAAAACGCTCCGCATACTATACAGATAGTTAAGGAGAACAACAACACTCAGTAATAACAACAGTTATTTGAAAAATCATGCTTGTTCGCATTCCGAATAGATACCAACGAGAAAAAGATGGAGAATCATTATTAATGGAGAATCAAGGGCCGATTCATTATAAACGCAAACTATATGTAAATAATTCGGCATGTGTCTGCGGTATGTAGATTCCGTGACTTCCGGTGGACACCACACATCAGCCTCGTGCCAGGAACACCATCACCACGATGGGCAGCACTGTGGACGCATGAACGACGGAGGCCAGGCTCTTCGGCGTGGTCGCCGGTGGCAGCACCTGTAAAAGACCGAACAAATTAATCACATGGTCATTGAGCGTCCACTGAGCGATACGAGTCTGCTCGAGGGTGCAGCTGTCAGCAAACACACTTAAGAACAATTGCGTACGCTTAGTTCATATATAAACGCATAAGCGTTGTGACTGGGCTCTCGTAATACAATCGGTTCTGGGGTCACCGCATTTTCTCAAAACCTTGCTGATCTCATCGTCCGGTTATACGCAGATACCGTATTATGTCGATTTATTAGAAAATTATGCATGATATGTTCGATATGTACCGTTTGTGAGATATGTACCGGGATATAGTTGCGCGAAACAAATCGTCTCTATAGTGCTCCAGTCACCCGGCTGGCAGTTGACATCATGGTTGTGCAGAACCCGTCACAGAAACGATGTCGAGCAACGTTATTTCGGCCATATATGCGCCACATGTACAGTGTACTCAACATGTGCAGCAAAATTTGTACGTACCACATTGTAACCCTTCTCGTTGACAGTGGTTCCTCCGGTCGGAGGCTGGGTTGGACTGGGTGATTGGTTGTCGATGGCCGAACCAGGGATGGGGTTGGAATCAGGCGCAGAATCCGCTGGTGCACCCGTGGCGGCCCCCGGGGTTGGCGAATCTGCAGCTGAGCTCTGCAACAGCAAAAGTGCAACTCATGCGCGAGAACGGTGATACGGTTTACGGGCCTTCACTACTTTATGGGCTTTACTGATTGTTTTAGCAGCTAGCGCTAACAGTTCGACTGATGATGCAGTACAACAGCACTACTCGTTTCGGACAAGCAGGAAGCTTTTATAGACATACTCGCACATGCGATATTATTTGGTTGGAATTCGTTGAAAAATTAGCTTTCGCAGCTTAAAATACCAACTTACCAAGCCAGTTCCTGTAAAATGTTTGGGGATTATACAGAATTAAAAGTTACAGCTAAGGAAATTTTGAGTAGCCTCTTTCCTATTTAACCAAAATTACCAAATAGTTTGTTCTTAAAAAAAAATCGCGATCTTACTTTCGGGGTTGTTTCGGAAAAGACAGAACCCGCCAGCATCAGTATTCCGACCACGAAAACAGTCCAATACCCTTTCGGGACCATCGATGCAGCCATTCTCCGTTGCGAATCGAAAAACTTGATGTTCTGTCTGTAGGAATGAAATCCGCGTTTACAACTGCGACCTGTTGAGAAAAGTTTACAAAACTCGACGCTTACAACCTTACAGCAGTTACAGAAACCAGAACTTTCACAAATCGAAATGGCAAGTCAACGGACAACCCGCTTCGCAAACATCCAGGCAATGCTACAACTGATCTGCGCTTCGATCACGCCACCGTACACTTCGACGTCAGCCAAGTGCTGATTGGTTGATCTCCTCCAAATACGCACGTGACGGAAGTTTCCGAAGAAGTTCGAACGTACTTGGATCATCCAGGTTTTTCCTCCCATGGGACTGATCATGCACCACACTGCAGGCAATGCCCATATTCGGAAGATAACACTGCTGGTACCTACGTATCCGGGTGCACTTTCAGCGTTAAGTCAGTTCGGTTTTTCGTATTTCGTATTAATAACCATATTCTTATTAATTAGGTATTATTTTTATTATGTATCAATATGAAGTACAGTCGTAATAAAATAAATAAATTAAACAAAATAATAAAATAAATTAAACATTCGTACACGAAGTAGTTATACTATAAACGCAAACGTTTTTAGGCGGCCAGAAAATGAATTTCGCTGCAACAGTAGACTTTTTGCAAATTTAGACAGCACCCGTTCACAGTGTAAAATCTGTAATTCATCTCAGCCTTTTCAGTCGGATTTTTCCCCTTTTGGTATCGGACTTTTTGCAAAATTAGACAGCACCCGTTCACAGTTTAAAATCTGTAATTCATCTCACAATTGTCAGCCTTATCTGTCAGATTTTTCTCCTTTTGGAGTCGGGTTTCCGTTGCACAGTTCGAAATCAACGCTCACCCGCAAATTAAAATTACAAAACACCAATTAAAATCGTACCTTCCTTTTTCATCACACAAAATACTGAGTCTAATATAAAAGTATGCACGGAATCTGTAATAACAAAGAAACAAAATTAAAGGTAAAAAACTGCAGTGGCGTATAGTAAACCACACTATAAAGTTTTTGTTATTAATATGCAGGAAGATTAAATATGCATTTTATCTTCCTGATGTATAATACAACTGGAGTTTATAAAGTTTGTCGCCGGTTCGCTCTTTTTTATTTTTATTCCTAAGGCAATTTTCAGTGCGGATCTCTACCGACGTTCATATTATAGTACTTTGTAAATTTTCGTCATTGTATATCGGTCTTTTTCCGATTTTCAACCGATATCTTTTGGCAACTACTCCAAAAGTCTAAAACTAAACGTTGAAACTACAACTAGGCAGCAATTTGTAACTTTTTAACGTAAAACGTAATTTGTAAGTGTTATGTATAGCAAACGTAATTTCTTAATATACTGTATCTGTATATAAATTATAATGTTCATCTTGTTTTAAAACAGCTAATTCTTGCACTCGGGTTCACTTCTTCTCTAATTAACTTGTGACATATTGTAATAAAATGAGCATGGAAAGGCTGCCACGTTCTTGGATTTGCGTATGAAAGAGTACAGAATAAGTACGAAAAGAGCTTTGTGAATAGCATCTGCATGATACGCGTACGCACTGTTGCATTTAAACGCGCGTTGTTTGTTAATTGATAAATTTACCAAGCAGACATAAGCAGCGCAAAGGCAAACCAGTGAATTCGTTGAAACGATGTTAGCGTCCAAAAATGTTAAAATAGCGGTTTAACTGTATACTTATTTTATGTGCATACTGGTCATTGTAGAAGCCCACTGTTATTTCACTCGGTCAGTTACGAGAGAGGCGTCAGCGCAATTACGTCCTGTTCGCCGGCCGCTGGTCATGATATCAGGTATAACAGGCTGAAAATGGCGCAGTGCGGCCGTTGATTTCTACAGCTGACCAGCGGCCGTGCCGGCTTATGTATTTCATCGAGAATTATCGTTGCAATGCATCTTTTTATACATGCACGTTTTATGTTCACGAACCGTACTTTGCATGCTACCTGCTGTGGGTGTTTGTTTGGTATTATTCAGCTCAAGTTGCGCTGCGATATCGATGCTTTACAGCTTCAGTATTAACACAGCATTAATACGCTGATAAAATCTAGACGATTAAATTTTAACAATTAACGCATTTAAATTTTGATTAAAATTAATCTGGAACAACTAGCTACAGCTGGATACATGAGTTATGCAGAATTCCCGCCGTTTATGAATGCAAAGCTTTCGCTTCTGATGCTATGTGCTGTAAACTAATTTGTTGTTTTTTATGGTCACTTTCGATCCAGCTAATATTACTCGTATGCTTTATGTTGGTCGATAATATAACATGTGTTTCTCGCGAAAAATGTTCATGTACAGGGGCGTTTCAAGGATTGCAGTACTAACCAACCGAAAAGTGCAAACACGATGAAGCAAATATTAAAAACGATAACATGCGCAGTTTAAAAAAAAACACATAATCTGTCTGTGTGTTCCTGCTGTTTGCTCTTGTGAAAATAAGCCCCGAACAACCCACAAATAGGAGAATTCAATTGGGATTTAACTGCGATTTTAAATGTGAATGTAAATTTTAAATGTAAATTGTTTGCCGAATTTGAGCACAGTTTGGGTCAGTTTGTTTTGACTGCTGACAGTAAGACACAGCAATGACAAACTTGAAACTTGGTCATTAGCTGCATTGCCGTCCGAAACGTACAGCGGTCCGCATACTAATAAAACCGCTGCTTACATTTAACATTAATATAACAACAATTAAATGGTATAAAAATCGTGAATGCCAAACAAATTTATAAATAAACAAAGTATAAATTTAAATAACAAAATATAAATAACAAAATATATAAACAAAATATACCAACGAGAATCAACATTCAAGGCAAACGAAAGACTATGAAGGAGAGATGTACGTACAGAAAATTCCCAGATAGAAGCGTACGAGATGCTTGGTAGTGCAGTGCATGAGGAAAGTTTGAAAAGTGGCGTGATCGAACAACATGCAAGCAGCAACACGAATTCCAGGTGAGAGCAAAAGTTGGCATCAGCTACTGGTTTAACAAAAGGCTATAAAATCCTGCTGGCTGCAGTGACAGAATTTTCTTCATCGAGCAAGAACGTGATTTCATCATTTCGAATACTGTCAGTGTTCAACGGATAATACAGTGTGCAAATTTTCATAACAGCTGAAAAACTCTTCCCTAATCCCTACTTCTACTGAGTACGATCCTTACTGACTTTTCCCAGAATACGCTCCACTAAGGCCGAAAAATGTTACTCCCGAAAGATCCATTCGGTTGGATGGTCCTAGGCCTGCTCTGCGTGTGTGCGAGTCCTTTCACCACCGGAAATGACGTCATGATCAACACCACTGCAGCGTCGATTCCGCTGGAGTACGAGGATCTGGACGAGCCAGCTGAGAGGAAATTTGAAGGACCGATCAATGACGTGGAAATCCAGCCTCTATCTGGTCCTGTCGGTAAGAACTATTAACTTCAGGAATGATGCCGTTGTAGTTTATTTGCGATAAAAGTGCGAAAGAACTTCCCGTTCAAGTTGTCACAGTACAGGGAAATAACTGCACGCGTGATTTGCCTTTTACGATTTGCTTTAATGTTACTGTTATTTGCTAATGTTCATCGAGGCGACGATGAGAATAATCAAAACTTCCCTGTACAAGTATACTTTTCGCGTAGTTATCGTATAGCTGCTAACGTTGTGTGATTACAAGTTACTTTATATTTTGTTGTTTAATTGGCACGCGCACGAGATCGTTTTATTGACTGTAACTACGTAAAATGGTCACTGAAATGTTTCCTTTTCCACCGTGACGGTTAATGCAGCAGAGTTTAAATATTTAGCCGGAGTACTAGTTTCCCTGTTTGCCTTGTGCAGTTAGCAGATGATCTCATCGAACGTAGGCACCTGTACCGGAAATACTTGAACACGTTATGACCAAGGCGATCTGGGCGTATCTATCACTGGAAATTTGGTAGTTTTCGAAATCGAACGCATGAATAGCTTCTTCTTCCTTGGCTAGAGTGAGAAGTTCATCACGTGTTCAGCGATGCTATGAGCGAATTTGCGAAAGCTCGCATGCCTCAGTTAACCTTGAATTTACGTATCTTCAGCTGGTGGCAAAACGAGATATATATACTGCAGAAATGTTAAAGTGTTAATGCGCTTCATTCAATTTTATGCAGTAATACTTTATGAAGCTGTAATATGAAAACTTTATTGTCGATCTCTAGTAGCTGTAGCCAGATGAACTATCAGCGTTATGTTTTGCTGCGTCGCTGCAAATTATAATTTAATAAAAGAATTCAGTGGATGTAATACATCGTCTTCGAACTGTCACGTTCATGCAGTTAGTAATTAAATGAAATTAATAATTATTTTAGGCACACCGTTAGCAGATTGACTCTTTTGCCTAATTGCCAGCAGCCACAGTGAATTCCCTGTTTTAATGTTGGATTCAAGGTCAACTGTGACATAGCAAACTTGTACTGAACTTTTGCAGCAGCAGTCCATATAGCTACGTAGCAATGTATACATTGCACGTACTGTCCGCAGTTCGTTGTTAATTTCCAGCTAATAATCAATCGCCTCTTAATTTCTCAGCTATTCTTTGTAATGATCACGATAGCTGCGTCGATAAGTTAATCGATAAACCACTTACTTGGTGTTACAGAGAAATTAACAAGACATCAATCAGTTGGTTCGAATTGGTTATTTTACTTATTTAGTATGTTTACACCGTATACCATTTGCTAGAGATCGGTCAGTATACGGATGTTTTCAATAAGTAGAACCGTAACCATATACTTACGTTACTTACAAGTATTAAGTGGCTTAATAATACGTACCGGAAACTCTGTCATCAGGTAAAATCAGCAGACAGTTCCCAATAAGGCATATACTGCAGATCCCAGCTTCCGTTTAAAGATTTCATAGGGCACGTTCTCTCTTACGACGCGATGTCACAAACGTGTTTCTTTTGCAGGACTTGTAAATCTCACCACGCCCATGTTTTCGATACCGTTCGAGGATTACCAGATCCAAATATACGGTCCTGTCGGTGCGACTCCGCGCCCGGTATTCTACTACCTCCCGGCACTGACACTCCTCCCCAACGCTACGGCCGTCGTCCTGAACAACCTGACCGGTGCTCACTGTACTTCCATCACAGTCAAAATGTGGGACCAGCGTTTCCTCCGCCACATACAGTCGTTCTTGTTGAAGCAAGCGGGGATCCGGAAGTCATCGATTCTGCCGGTGCCGTTTAAATGGATGCGGTTCGACTACGCTCCTACTGAGCACCTCCATCTGGAACGCTCCACCAGTCAGTGGCGTCCCCTCGGCAACTATCCACAGACCGTCTCCATGTGCCTTCGCTGCGCCACTTCAAACTTGTGCCATCAGGCCAAACAGTCCATCATTGCGGATCCTGGGCGATTGGTCTCCGGCGTATTGGTGGACTTTGCCTACAAGCTGCCGTCATCAAGGGAGATGCCACTGTGTACTGGTGGTCCGATCCTGTCGAAGTCCCAGACGTTCAGTAACATCCGGAACGAGTTCCCCGGTGAGATCTTTGTCTTCCTACATGGTTCGGACTATCATTCCCTCCTAAAAGAATTCGTTGGAGGGAATCTGCAGGGAAGGATCTTCATGCATGGATTCGTGGCGGATGATGAAGTGGATCAGGCGATCGTGGCACTCCACCCGTTACTGTATCACAATGTAACGTATGCGAAGCACTTCACTGAGAGAACGGGGAACCTCACCTATCGTCGCGACGAAAGTACCGGCCCATATGCAGTCAGTGAATCGACCAATCAGACGGATAAGCTATACTGTCTGAACATCACGAATTTGATCGCACACCCGCCGACCTGCACTATCCCAGTGCGCGTTTCTGGACGTAATCCCGACTACAATGCCGATTTGCACGTGGTACACAAGGCTAGCGTGGACAACTCGCCGGATGCGGAAGAAGATGCCTGTCGGGAAGTGTCAAATGCCACGCGCGGACTAGTGCAGCGGATCGATGCGTTTGAGGTCTCAGTGAAGAGCGTGGCGCCCGTAACGTGCCCATCGACATGTCCTGGTCCAGAAAGCGGTATGTACTGCCGTTCCGGCATGCATCATACAGGCTGTAAACTCGACAAACAATATACTGGGTTTTGTAAAGCGTACAGTACAGCATGGCATAATTGTGAATGCACTGACAGCTTCGAAACCAGCATTGTTGTTTTGCAGGTATGGCCCGCCAGTGCAGTGGAAACTCGAAGACTGTCGCGCACTGGGTAATGCGCAAGGCTGACACGATGTGGGCAATTAACAACGCCACCGTATCTGCGCTGCTGTTGGACGAGAATGGGGACGCGTTTGACCAGTTGATTGCTACCAGCAATGGATTTGGCGAGATCTCCTTCCCATTATCCAGGAAAAGCGGATATGATATTCGTTTCGACGTTATTGGATACTATCCAATTATGCTGAGAAACTTCAGACGCCAGTTCAACCTAAACCACGATTCGTACATGGAGCCGCTTCTCTTCATCAATAGGCAGTTTACTGGCGTAGGCACGGTTTTTGGGACAGGTATTGAGAAAGATTCGAAGCCGGCGCCGCGTTCAGAATACGCAATCGGCGCCAAACTGGAATTTCGCTCAGGCCTTAACAGTTACACTGGCTCTGTAGTGGATACTGTGCTGGTAGGCCAGTTTGGGCGAGGGAACTGGAAAGTGAGCCTCCAGACGGGTCATTACACCGTTACGGCATCGAAGGCTGGTTTTGTAACGACCTCGTTTCACGTGGTGGCGCTAGGTGGCAGGGAGAACTCCCGGGATTTCACTCTTCTGGAGCCGGTCAGTATGGAAGGAGTGAGGATCACCTTGCGAGGAGGAGGGCGTGTGCACCAACAACTGCTGGAGCTGCACGTTACAGGACCGCTTGAAGGCAGTGACCAACGGTTTCATGTCCATTGGTCTACTGAAAGTGAGGACGGCCACGCGCACAACGAACACAACACGTGGATGGCCGCCACTACTCTGATCAAAAAGCAGCTGCCGGGGGTTTATCGTGTAACTGTGCACGACCATAAGGGCGCATCATATGGACATCAAGACCTGCATAACAAGGAGGACCCCAACACCTGGACACTGGCCAGTACAAACGCGATGGTCCATCTGTACCGTGACGGCCAGTTCTGGGCGCAATATCCTGTACCTAACCGGAAGGGCAATGTGTGGAGCGTGGTAGAAATTGACGGGATGAACCTCACGCCGTTAAATGAGATGAAGGGCGCGGTTAATGATTCCGAAGTAAACAAACTGGTCTAATGCAGGACAGGAGTAATTATTGTGACTTCGCTACCTCCAGTCTCTTCAAGTCTCTGATTCTCTGGTATTGTCTCAGGGTTCCTTTGCGTATTATAAACTGTCACTCGACTAAGTTTTTGTTCTACTGTTTTTGATATAGCGGAGATATCTCTTCCGACAAGAAGTAAAGGCGTACTGGCCGTAAGCTTGTCACAGACGTACCTTGTTTACGCCGTAGAGATGACCACATACTTGTAACCACACTGGCGAGCATATAGCATCTGTCAAATGCTAGACTGTCAAATGCTTTAGGTAGTCCTTTACAAGGACATTCTGTAGAGTGACCGCAAATGTACAGTTCGTTCAAAACACACAAACGACATATTCGGTTATACCGTCTCACGGTTTTGTGTAGTCCATAGATATTCAGATCCTGCCAGTTCTGCAGGAGCCATAGACAATATGTCCAGAATAACAGATTATCTGATAAATCTGGTACCAGAATCTACGATCGGCCGGTTGTCGTGCGGTTACAGCATTTAGATTTAGAAAGATGGTTAGATGGATTTGTCGCAGTAATGCGTGGCCCTTGCTATGCTTGCAACGGTTTGGCGCACCAAAAAAAAGGGCAATCAAGGATCAGGTACATCCTTACTATCCAAATTCCAATGGACCACTACAGCTGGCAGAATAGTGTTCCTGGACCACTGGATGTCGGGTTAATGTTATCAATTGATATGTGAAGTGCAGATTTATTGTGTTACATTTACGTATACTTATCATAAACTTGTTTCCACGATGGTCAAAAAAATGAAGCCGAGCGTGCAGTGCTGGCGTAACGATATGGTGGTCAAAAGTAATATTTTATTGATCTTTTTTCGTGCTTCCTCATCATCGAATAGATTACATAATTCTTCTGTGGTAATGGAATCATGCGCTCGTAACAATAAGTTACGGTAAATTTACGTACGGCCGAAAAGCATCAAAGAGCAATTAACGTCTGCACGAGTTTGTACAGAGACTTCCGCCTAATCCTTAATGGATGAGCTTTGTACCTCAGATACCTACAAACTCGACATTAGACATATGTACTCGTATCTGCTGAAAAAAATCAAAGAATCTGTTACTCAGTCTTTGCTGATTTTGATGTACTATTTAATGAATACCGTGTGATCCGTTTTATCCTTAAATTCATTTATAGAAGTTAGAAAATTCACAGAACTTTTTCCTGTTGTTCGTCCCCGATTCCATAACCCATGAACGAAAACGGCGATTTGCAGTATAATTATAGAATTTTATCGTACGTTCGAAATAAGGATAGATCCGAAACGTTCTCAAAAGATATCGGACCAAAATTATACTGCTTCCACTGAAAGTATTATTGTCACCGCGCACATTCGAATGAATCGAATCAGGCTGATGCATCACCTTGATGCATCTGATGCATCAGTTTTTGGTGTGTATGACAGTTATAACTGTCATACACACCAAAAACTGAAACCATCGAGACTAAAATTTCAATATGCAAACAAAACATAACAACAAACAACGATATAATTCTAGGTTTCGATGTAACGTTATAGTACAATTCTAGGATTGGGTGTGGTAAAAACTTCAAAGTGCTTAACACAGACGACCAACCGAGCACTCTAATGGCCGGCACGGTAACTCTTGCTTTGCACATAAACGGCCGGTGAATGGGCCCTGGCCAGTTTACGGTATATAATAGCGTATTAATACTGTGTTAGTACTGATCTGCTGTTTTAGTACAGCATCGATATCGTAGCGCAACTTGAACTGAATAACACCAAAAAGCACCTACATACAGTAGGTAGCATGCAAAGTACGGTTCGTGAACATAAAACGTGCATGTATAAAAAGATGCACTGCAAGGATAATTCTCGATGAAATATTTAAGCTGACACGGCCGCTGGTCAGCTGTACAAGACGACGGACGCACTGCGGTGGTACAGCGCACTGCGGTGGTACAGACTAGCCATTTGCAGTGCCAGTATACCTGATATGTATCAAGACCAGCTGCCGGCCAACACGGCGTAATTGCACTGTCACCTGTGTCGCAACTGACCGAGGGTAACAGTGGGTTTGTACAATAACCAGTATGCACATAAAGTACGTATACAATTCAAACCGCTTTTTCAACATTTTTAGATGCTAACATCAGTTCAACGAATTCGCTGATTTGCCTTTGCGCTGCTTATGTGTGCAGTAACAACGCGCGTATCAATCAAGTATCAATCAATCAAGTATCAAACAACGCGCGTTTAAATGCAACAGTGCGAACGCGTATCCTGCAGATGCTATACACAAAGCTGTTTTCGTATTTATTATGTATTTTTTTTATATGCAAATCTTAGAAGTGGCAGCCTTTCCATGGTTATGTTAATTACAATATATTACAAGCTAACCAGGGAAGAAGTGAACCCAAGAATTAGCTGGCGCATTGATTGTAAAAACAAGGTGATCATTATATATCAATAAATTAGGTTAGATATAACATTTGCAAACTACGTTAAAAAATTACAAATTACTGCTTAGTAAAGTAGTTTTAACTAATAATTTTAGACTTTTGGAGCAGTTGCATGCCAGAAGAAATCGGGTAAAGATCGGAAAAAGATCGATATACAATGCAAATGTCGGTACAGATCCCGACTGGACAGTACATTAGGAATAAGAATTGACAAAGAGCCAAACGACGACAAACTTTAATAAACTCTAGTTGCATTATACATACATCAGGAAGATAATGAAAATAAACCATAATCTTCGTCTTATTAATTCAGAATGGTCTTTTTGCAGCGGTGATGTACAGTGGACTCATTCGGTTGATATACTATTGAAGATGACTTAACCATAGGCGAATGCCCATGTTTGTGATTTCCTCCAGCGGCACCTCGGACTCATCACACAAACTAATCTTTTTAATTACTTACATAATTAGTTGTAATTATAGAAAAAGAGAAAAAAATTTTCCGAGTTTAAAATGTCGTGTGAGCGCGGTTAGTACTGATTCGACAGATAGGTTTATGACAATAGTTTCTAAAAAAATCACTGATCAGCTATGATCGAGGTGCGCAAGCGCAGCTGATCCGTATGTCAATATAGTTATAAGAATCATCGCGGATTCTAAGGTCATCATTACAAACAACACGGAAGCGCTATCAAGAAACAGATCCAGATGCTGGTGAACTCCAAGTGCGCCTTCGTTTACTATAATATTTTCACGTAATTTACGTAATTTTTACGTATTATTTTTACGCAATAATTTTTACTTAATACGTTTAAGGATAATCAAAATGAAGAATGACTGTTTGGCTGATGCAATTGCTCGTGCTGTAGAAGAAATCTGTAAAGTTGGCAAAAAGCGTTTTCGATCGGGCCACTGCCAATTCAATGGCAAAGTCGAAAGTTGGCTCGGAATCAGCATTTGGCAGATGCATGCACTGTTCTCAGAGGGAAAGAGTCGATCAGAGAATTTTTCGTCAAGTTATAACCACTACTGTGACACGTGAATGCTGTTATCGCTTCCCAACGAAGATTTATTTGCTATTTGGTTTGTTCTCTGGACGCAATTGTCTATCGGTTGTTTACTGCCACACGACTGTTTTTTACAGTTAACGTACACTAATCGAAAGCGAAATTGTGTGGGACAAATCCCTATTTATTGTCACTTTGACAGCAGTTGCTCAGATAGCTTACTGTACAGATGCAAAAAAAGTGTCGTCACTGTAAGGCGTTTCAAGCAGAAGTGTCCGGGACATTTAAAAACACAAAGGCACAATCATCTGAATCTAAATACATATTTTTTACATTGTGCGTATAAGGCGGCAAATCCCATCGTTTCAGTTGTAGTGACAACAAACAGGCGTGGCGGGAATGCACAACAGCACAGCAACATTAACACAAGTCTCTGAATCGAGACTCTGATCGATTCTTTCTCTCTGAGAACAATACATGCATCTGCCAAATGCTGATTCCGAGCCAACTTTCGCCAGCCACTGAGTGTGCAGTGGCACGATCGAACCTCATTGCCAGCTTTACGCAGGTCTGTTTTCTAGAGTGCGAGCCATTACGTCAGCCATCCATTCTTCGTTTCCATTATCCTAAACCAAGATCGGAACACTTGTACTGTAGTTCACTTGCCTCTGTTCATCCCGTTTCTTGATAGTCCGTGTTATGTGTAATGGTGACCTTAGAATCTGCGATGATTCCCATAGCTGTGTTGATATTTATCCTTTATGGTGGAGCAGTTCTGAGTAAGCCAGTGGATGTCCTAACCAACGATGGAGAGTTTCCGTTTGCTGAACATCAACCCTTGGCGGAAGGAAATATGACGGAACTGGCGGCCATGGACTTCGATAATTCCAGCGCCTACGTAATCGGTACGAAACCAATGTTTTTTGCTGTAATAAGACGCAGTAATAAGACGGAATATGACAGTAAACTTCGAGAAAATGATTTATTTTTAAATTTTGCATGAAGTTGTCCAAAAGACGAAAGAGAGTGCGAATTAGACGGTTCGTCATCACATATGTATGAGCAATTAAAATTTATGAAGAACAACTAGAAAAGCTTAAGTTACCACTAGCTAACAGCCGTTGCAGATTATGCGAAAATGTATAAAATACCGTATAGAAAAAAGCAATTACAGTTATATGCTGCATATGTCTTTTCTGCGTTTTCCAGATTTCATGTACGGTAATTCAACCTTTCAAACCGGCTCCACTGAATGGGCGATGTTATCTGTGGGCTTATCTGGATCTGGGGACTCAACCAACGAAAACAAAACTAGCAGGATGCCACCTGATTACACCACTCCGTCGCACACAACTGCTTTTATGACGTCGCCCAGTCCCACAGCTTCACCGATCCCGCGCAGTCGTGTTTCCGCCTATCCGGAGACTCGAAACTGTTCCCCGTGTCAGACAACTCCCACTGCTACCACTATCCCGCCCCCGGCTGCCGTCCGCTTTATTTGGCCGTTGAACAGGGAAACTTCACCATCCCCTCCTGTCCCAGTTGTCTCTCATCCGGAAACGGCCTCAGTGACGACCGGAACTGCTGCTGCATCGTCACCGGCATGGAAACTCCAGTGCGAACTTTCTTACCGCCATGGTTGATGGGAAGCAGTGGATCAACGGGCGTGGCTAGTGCATTTGCTACATTACATTTTGCCGCATTTCCTTAAGCCATCATAATGGCCTTATTTTTTTTTAATTTAAACACTTTATTTTTGTTCGAAGATCGATGCATGTCAGCTAGGAGGTTACAACAGTAGTTAGACATGGCCTTATTATAATTATATTAAACGAACTCCGTCTGGCCGCTGTAAAACGAATGCGCCTGCCGCTGCCTGTGTGATTCTTCTCTTGTTCTTTTTTGTATAACCTTTGTTTAGCTGCTTAAACGTGCCAGAATGCTTACTGAACGATGTGGAGTATTTTTTATTCTGATGATGAACAGTACCATGAAATTGTTCGTAACGGTCAGTTACTGACATTTCCGGAACCGATGTGCACTTACGTAACACTTCTCGATACAAAGGATAAATTCGTCTGCTAAAATTACCACGAATAAAGTTCAATCCCATTGATATGTTGCCCATTGAAATACAACTACTGTATATCGGAAAACAACGCACAACGAAAAAACGTAAAAAACTGAAACGTTCAAACTGCAATCGTGAGACGAGTAAAATTCGTTGTCATAATTATGTTTATGGTCGGGAATGCATGGAACTACGCCGCGTAACGACATTCTCATTTTTTTCCGTAATTGCCAATACATCAATCGTTGCAATCCTGGTTTCTGACTCCGTCCCGGGTTAAACCATAGTCCTTGACTGTCTGGAATATCTCCTTAATGTGGTCTTTGTTTTGGGACGTATGGACGAACCATCGCTGTTTGACCTTCGATGACAAATGCATAGTTAGCAATACTACCATCTTTCTAATTAACGAATATGGGACATGTACAGTTATACACAAAACGTTTACTTTGGCCTCCGCTTTGGAAAACTGATCAACTGCACTTCTTTAACCGTTTAAAAACGAATTCATAGTTTACATTTGTGCTACATTGCTTGTATGGCAAAAGCTGCATGGACTACTCAGCAACTCGCTCTTTCGTTAGCAAAAAATTAGCTAAAGTAAGTGCGTACTTGTTTGTCAAGAAGTTTGGTGGCTTCGTGAAATACGGAGAAGTTTCTAGAGGTATCGAGTTTGTTCAGTGTGCTGTGTTCTAACTGACCTGTGTACACTTTGGCTGACTGCACGGGGTTCCATCAGCAGAACTCTCTCCTGGCATTTGGACATGCTTCACTCCGCCCAACGCTTTGGCCGTCATCCCGCTAACAAACACATCCTCGAGCCAGTGAAACGGGATACTCCTCGCCGTGTCAAGCAGCCCCTCCACCAGATCCCGACTGAGGACGTACCCTGCTCCGTTGCAGAAGGGCGGATAGTCCTTGTCCGGAATATCCTGCCATGAAACGTACCATTTGCTCTGTGGATCGCGGTGGACGGCTTCTTGTCGGAATAATGTATTGCAGTAGATTGTCTTGGTCATGTTACGGTGGCAGGGGGTCTGCTGGTGTAGGTACGAGACTAAAGGTCGGGGATAGACGAACATGTCGTCATCGGTTTTGAGGAGGTATCGATACAGTAGATGTCGGCAGAACTGGGCTACGTAGTTTAATCCGGCCAGGGTTTTGTATGTCAGGTTCCGGTAGGTATCCAGACCGTTGTACTGGATAATGTCGCCGAATTTTGCCGATTCTTTAACTATCTGAAATAAAGTATTGCGATAAGTCAACGGGTTTGAAATAAGTTAATTGTTCTACCATACTTTCTAGGTTCTATTCATTTCTGAATTGTTGGAGAAAACACGAGTAAAAGTAGTGATCATGCCATTACGATAAGGATTCTTCGTCTGATGTAACGTACGGTAATGTAAACACCGCAGCAGTGCCTACTTACCTCATCTTGTACGGTCGGATTTACTGGCAATCCCGTTACGAATAGTATACCAAGATTTTGCGCCCGACGCCAAGCTTCATTTCCCCAGGTGGTACGAATCTGTAACCAGCATGATGCCATTGAATCATCAGCACAATATAGTATCAGACAGCCAATAGGCGTACCACTTCGCGGTTGCCGAAATGCGATGCAGCGGAGTGGACGATAACTATTAGAAAGATGTCGCTCGCGTTTGCCCGACAAATACTGGTCCTGGCTAGTGGATACGTAAAGGCCATATGGGGTGGCGGTTTTAGTGATGCTGCAGGCACTGTGGTCCGCCGGTTCAAAGGATCTGTAGTGTATGGCTCGAGAGGAACTGTAAAAAAGGATGAACAGAGTTCACGCACTATCAACAGATATATCGCGCTGTGTTTCGAGTTGAACTTAGAACGTGCTGACGGTTACCGTTCAAGTGGTCCATTGCGTTGCTGAGAAGCTGCGGTTGGGAACTTCTTTCAAGCCCATCCAGATCAGTATTGATCCAAGTAACACGGTATAGAAAGTCCATAGCAAAGCGGTTTGAGGTCTCCCTTAATTTGGCAATCTGTGATATTATTATAAGACCAACAATCCCCAGGATCCATACCACCACAATTAATCTCTGTGTACAGCGACATATCTGCTTCATTGTATATTACAAAATTGCGAGCGTCGAGTGTCTCGTATTTCACAAGATTTTAAGAATGAAGGGTGCACAAGGCGCTTGAAAATGAGAAACGATTAGCGTGTACAGACAATCCCGATCGCGAAATAGAAACTGGGCGGTTTTGTGAAGATGGTCAATGGGAGGAATGTTTGGCAGTGGCGTGTTCGAACAAGAGGCAGCGTGCCATGCAGATCGACTACTAGTCGTGATCAGCTGTTGAATACTGCCAGTTTGCCACAGATTAATGTGACACAAGTTCAACCGCACGATGTACATACGACACAACTGCACATGGATGATTTTTGACCATTCGGCTAGCTGCATATGGCTGATATCCGCTGGAACGGTGCAAACAACGCAACAACATCCGTGCAGTTGTGGCGCCGCTGTTGGGCAAATGAATCAACTTTCAAGTCTGTATACTGCGGCAGTTGCTTGTACACACCCAAAGAAATGATTACAAAATATTTTTATCATACCCTGTTCTAGCCAGGTTCAAGCATGCTCGATGAATACGATAATGCGCTCTGTG
>JAQGAU010000981.1:0-22194 GCA_034698045.1 Paramacrobiotus richtersi | reverse complement strand
CTTTGCGGCGGATTTCATCGGGAGGATCTATCGGGATCCGCTGTTTGATGTCAATGACTGCAATGCGGGGCTGTATAAGAAGAGTAAGGCGCTGATGCAGACCAAGGAGTTGTGGGTGCAGTTGGTGCTGGCTAATCAGTATATCCGGACGTGTCGGAAGGCCCAGACGTAAGTTCTCTACAAAACGGCCGTTTTTGTTGCTTGTTTCCAGTAATGTGACTTGCAAAGAGGGCCACTGTTCCAGTAAGCGAAATTTGATATTTTCCGTCGAAATTTAATCAGATTTTAAAATGATTTTAATGCGAATCATGTGAATTATTAAGATTGCTAAGATTTTAAAATGCTCATAATTTTCTGGGAATATTTGGAAAACTTTCCTTCGCGAATTTCCTTTTGCCTGGTACTTTGTTTTTCCCTCTGGACTGTTTTTTTGGGTTACATTGTACAGATGTATGTTGCGCTGCTTGTGTGTGCAACACAAAACGTATATAGCAGTCATGTTACGAACAATTTCCATTTCACTCAGAGATACGTACTAAAAATTGTGACTGCAGATTTCGCAAAATGTTCCTAAAAACATTGCTGATTTTAATAGTAAAATCATTTTAATATATCAACGATGATTTTCGTACATCTGTAAACATAGTAAACAGAGAATTTTAAAATAATAAATGTCTGCTGTCATTAAATTTTATTCCCGCTAATCTACACAATGGCATACCGAATTTTGACACTTGTAAATTGAAATACGCTTTGCAGCACTGTTGAGAAAATACTCTGGTGGCTTGTGTTCACGTTGCGAAGAACAGTCTTGGCCTTTTTGTTTAGCTATTAACAAAAAAATTAGAAAAAGTTAGAATGAAATCTATGCTGCTGTTGAAAACAGTTTCATTATTCGGCGTATTTTCACGGATATGGCTCATATATCACCCAGTTTGCCTCTACACTACGGTTTCCACAACTGTTGTGTGTCCAGCTCCTGTAACTTGCAATTTACATTTGTATTTTTGCTTTAGTGTCGGGGATGAAATCGACTGCTATCCACGCGTGCTATCCGAGCAAGTGCACAGCTACTCCTTGGAGATGTTGTGCAGTGTTCGGGATGTCGTTCTGCCGACCTTTCTCCGGCCGATCACCGAGCTGGCCACTTCCCACGTCGTATCATGCACAGTACGTTGATGTGGATGCTACAACGATAATGTAGTTGTTTTTCATATCAAGTATCAATTGTTTGCTGGTGAATGCAAGTACGTTGTGTATTATTGGCGAATATCTTGTTCTTGGTCGATGCCTTTTGATTTTACCGATAACGACATCGTTAGAAGTATGAAAACGTGAGGCACATGTTCAAGTTATGAATGTGGACTAGTTGTTCATCTGGAAGTCTTTTCAGGAGTGTGGCGCACGCGGTTTCCTGTGTGAGTTCTGTCACAGTGATCGGGCCATCTTCCCGTTCCAGTTGACGACGGTGTTCCAGTGCGGCAACTGCGGGGACTGTTTCCACGCCAAATGCATCCGTAATCGGCCCTGTCCCCGTTGTGTGCGCTTCCAAGCCCGTAAAGCCACACGGGAGCGTCAGCTGTCCTCTGTATCTCCCGAACAACCGGCTCCGCTTCCCGCTTCGTAATCTGTGATGTTTATTTATTGGAGATTATATTTTTGTGCTTTTGGGTGGTAAATTATTCTGCTTGAGAATGTCATTACTCTTTTTCTATAGATATGCTCAGATGTCAATTTTTCACCGAGTTGGGCGAAAGTTTTAACATTTCGGCAAACAACGGCCTTTATTGGTATATATATGGTTCTACTAGAATGTGCGAATGTTTGGAAATTCTGTCGGATGCGGGATAACCTTTTTACTGTATTTGCTGTGTTTGTAAAGTCCAAAAGTACCTGACAATGAGAGTAAAATTACCGGAATTTGGCTGTATATCGACGCGTAAAGGTTTTGTTTTTTTGGCAGAAAAGGTAAACTTAGAGACTAAGGTTCTGGAATGCTTATGGAAATTCTGTTGTACATATCTTGGTGTGTAGGATAAACCGTTGATAATCGTAGTACGGTGGCGGATACGGACTACGGAACATCCTACGCTGCATACGCTGTTCTAGGCCTACACTAGCCTGTCTGTCTGTCTGCTAGTCTGTCTTGGTAGTTTGAGAGTCGATATCCTTTTTCCTTTCGCGTTGCCTTTTCTCCGAGCTGTTTATTGGAATTTATCGCTCCTAACTGTACAACGGTCACCTATTTTATAATCGGCAGATTTTCTGGCGGAATAACCATATCGTTTTCTGTTGTTTTTCTGTGTCGCTCATGAAGAACAACGTAAACAAACTGCGAGGAACAACAAACCCAACCGTAACGTACACACTTTTATGCTTCAAACCGAGCTCATCCGGCTGTTTATACGTTGATGGGAAAAAGCGTAAACCTGAGTTGTGACCTAGACATTCTTCCAACACTATAGTGATACAGGAAAGAAAAGACTTTGATATGCAAGCAAAACGGAAGGATAACTCAGAAAAGTAAAACCGAATAATATTAAAATAACAGACACCAGTTACAGCAGAATATTTGTAAAGGTCAGCTTATTCCCCACCAACTCCACAACATTCCAGATCGTTCCATTCCGATGTGGGACGTGGTAGTAACCATCCACTTGGTCGTTGATAAACACCGTGACCTTTGCCTCCACTGCAGCAAGCAACCAAGGGTGGGGCTGCACTGGAGTCACTATGCCCACAGAATAAGTGTACTTTCCCGGTAGTTGATTGGCGATAGTCAGCGTGTTTCGACACGGTGGTTGGCTACAGATCTTCGCGACGCTTCTGGACACGCTTCCCGTCGGACTGGTCAAAATTCCTTCCAAATCCGCTCCGGAGTTTTCCCATTCCAATACGAATCGTACTGTGTTTGCTTCGAAAATGTACCTGATGACCAACAAAAACGGAATGCTAATATGACTAACAACTGATGAATTGTAGATCAAGGAATTCAAAGCACAATGCGGTTGAAAGTATACCGTGCGTAGCTAAACATACCGCATTCTTTGGGTACGAGTAGTAGTATAGTATGTCCGTTTTCCCCCCAACGCAACCAATCCCACACAGTCCGCCATATACCCCGCCTTCTCGAAACACGCCGTGTAATGGCCCGTCTGCAGCACCGCATACCATGTCCCATTGAACCCTGTCACCGTCTCTCCAATCACCCCACCCTTTTCATTCCACAGCCCATTCTTCAGCATGACCCTCACATTCTCAATCGCCACCGTTGTATTCCCCTCCAGCACTCTCCCCACAACCACACCCTGATCAGTGGTGTCAAACTGTGTACTGATCAGACTGATCGGTAATTCGCATGGGATATTGTCGACAGTTTTGATGTGGAACTGCGGGATCTCCAGGGGGCGGTACCCGGGATGGTGGAAGGATACGGTGTACTTGAGGTTGGGGGTGATGGGTAATTCAAACTCCCCGTCTATGTTGGTGTGGGTAGTGAATGTTTCGGATAGGGTGTTGAGTAGGGTGGTCGTGATGCTAGCGTTGGGGAGTGGTTGGCCGGTGTCGGCGTCGGCGATCAAGCCGGGGATAGTTGTCGTGGTGTTCCAGGTGTGGGACACGTTACCGGTGATTGGAAGTCGATCTACCGTACAATACGACATTAAACATGGCACTGATCTATGTACTATACTAGTATACAGTGCTCTTATGCCGTCATCGTGATCATGGCTCATGAGCCAACGCTTTAATTTACCTACCATTACCGACATGATTCAACCAAACAATGGCATGATAACATTATTAACATAAGTATACGTATACAGTGTTCATGTGTACACGGAGTACGACATGTACAAAATTTTAATGATACCGTTCAAATTGTGACCTCGATACATACAGTACGAATCGATTTGCGGTGAGCATATACTCAGCGACGGTTAACTGTTTACCATTTTTTGCAG
The DNA here is from genome assembly GCA_034698045.1 of Paramacrobiotus richtersi. NCBI lineage: Eukaryota > Metazoa > Tardigrada > Eutardigrada > Parachela > Macrobiotidae > Paramacrobiotus > Paramacrobiotus richtersi. The sequence continues at coordinate 18,232 of JAQGAU010000981.1, read as the reverse complement.
ATCGAAACACAGCGACGGTATTAATCTACTGTAAAGATATCGGACATGTTTGCTTTGTTTCTATCGATAAAAAAGAAAAGAAAGAACTATATATGACCGAGAAATAAATTCGGTATACTTCATTATTTTATTAAGCAAAGCCATAGACAATATATTATTACGACAGGGTACATTGTGCATGGTACATCGAAACGCATTTCAAAACTGACCGAAAAACAAAAATTAATGTGCACAGCTAGCAGAAAGTCGGCAAATCGATGTAGCACGTAATATACTCGTACCACAATGTAATCATATAATCATGCTCGTACCGTATAATATAATTATACTGTAGATTACTTATCATTACATGTACAACTTAAAAACTTTAACGAGAATCTGGTACAACAAAGCGTGCGCTAAAAACCACTACTGCAGTCATGTCATGTACATGATGTACATGTACATGTACAACTCTAGTACACGGTACTATACAAATTAGCCAGCCATCTGGCAAAAACACTTCATATTGTTCATGTAATTACTTTGTGAATATTTTATGTACTTTATTTACGTAATGAATACTTCATGTATTTACTTTATGAGCGGTGGACCGTGGTGCAGTATCCGTAATTTTTCCATATTAACTTTCTGTAGCATCGAATTTACTTCTTTATATATTCTATATATATTTTTATATATATTTTCCTATATTTTTCTATATGTTTTTCTCTATATATTTCTATATATATTTCTCTACATATTTCTATATATATTTCTCTATATTTCTATAGATTTTTATTATTATTAGCTTTCATTTTGATTTTGCTTTCGTAACATACACGTATCATGTACATACTGCGATTTAACAAGTTTATCCTGTTTATATTATTACTTATACTTACTGCGCATTTCCATTTCCGTTAGTCGATGGTGAAAGATGAACATAAATACGCCCAGAATACACACCAACAACAGCAGCTAAAAAAGAGGCCGTTAATACTCAGAAGCAAACCGAATAATGTAATGCAGAATTGTGAAATTACAGTTATAATAACGAAAGCTCACCACTAATATCGTCAGGGCGATGACAACGCATCGCACTTTCCGTAATTTTTGGCTGTTGCTTTTTTCTGTCAGCCGTTCTGACTTGGAGAGCATTATGGGTGTGGCATCGGCATCGGAAGGCTGCTGCTCCTGCTCGGATGTGTTGCGAAGATTCAATGACAACTGTGAAAACAATACACACAGTAACGACAAATTCGGATACTATTATGCAAAACATTGTTCTAATTAGTACTTTCGCGCTTTGTAACTGTACTTTCACAAAAAGATACGAAAGGTGTTAATCAACCTCGTACTGTCATAAATCATGATTCAACATAGAACTAAGTCGCATTTCAAAGCATATAACATCTCACATTATGTCATAATCAATTAATAATCAATAAACTATAATTTATTATCAGTTCCGAGTTTACCGTGACGTTGCCGTATAACGGATTATGCGCCAATTGGCTAGTGTTGGACATGTTGATTTCTGTGCAATGAACGGGAACCCACAAGCGGATAGTTATTAAACCAGATTTAATTCCTCCTGACACCAGCTGACCGATAAATGAATAACCTTGAATTCGCTGTTTTATTAATCAGGAAAAGAAGAACACAGCCTGAACAAACGCGAAGCACGCCGTCCTCATTAAAAGCAAGGCAGAACTGAACAATCTGAGGAAATGGAAATGGCAAGGATGAAACTGCACAAGATCTCGCGATGCGAGAAGTCAAAACAGAGTAGAGTAGAGTACACACGATACAGCTGCAGGACACATTAATCAAGGAAATGGCCATTAGTGGCAGACAATCAGAAAAAAACAGACAAACCGCTCACTGGGAGTTAACACTCATATAACAGTATACAATTATTAACGGTAAGATCGAGACAAATGCCGATCAAAACTCACAGGGTGATAATTTGTTATCCATCGGGCTGGCCTTTTTCCGGCGGAGAATGTAGAAGAACATCAAAAATGGAGTTAACGCGGCTGATACGAATCTACCCAGTTAGTGATACCATGGTAGACAGTACTAACAATACAACTAGCAAGTCGAAGTATCCGGATTTGCACATCTTTGATATCGTTCGAAAGAGCGTAAAGTGCAGGTGCTACTGCAGGTCTGCTGTCATATTCTGCCAGATGTAAAATAGTAAGAAGTTGCTCCAGCCAAGATATATGGCGGAGAGTCCGTACAATTACATTACAGCTGCGCCACTGCACTACAATTTGAACACCGTAGTGTAGCGGCTATCATGAGCATTAATGATGGCCGACATAGAAAATTTTTTGTCTTTGTGCTAGAATAACTTTTGAACCTTAAGCATCTGGCAAGAGTTGACAGCAGATCTAGCACCTACACTTTACGCTCTTTCGAACGATATCAAAGATGTGCAAATCCGGATACCTCGACTTGCTGTAGTTGGGTTGTAAGTAGTACTTTCTAGTGCTTTCTACCATGGTGATACCTATATACTCCTCGTGAATAATTATATATTAGATAGTTCCAGTATGTACGAGGACAAAAGCAAATACATTAGGTAAGTACAGTAAATATCCACTTTCACAATATTGTGAAACGTACGTTATACATACATATGTATATTAATTAATTAATGTACATATGTATGTATAACGTACGTATAATATAATTACGGAACCTGCGTAATAACTATAATAAGCATTTCGGCAGGATATTAATTTTTCAGACCAGATTCTGTACGGTGTTAGTCAATAGCGCTTGTAGTAGATGTGGAGATTCTGGAATTTTTATCGAAATCCTATCTCGGCGTGCATGATATACGCTGATAATCGAAATGCGGTGGCTTGCTCAATTATAATTGGAAAGAAAACCTAATTAGGTTAAATTAGGTTCTGAGGTTAAGTTAGGTTAAATTAATTCAATTAGGTTCTGATTGCGATTTGCGCTCCATAAGCTGTTCTGTTCCGTGTCTGAATCGGTAGCTTTTGAGTCGATGTCCTTTTTCGTTCCGCGTTGCACTTTCCCCCGAACTATGTATTAGAATTTTTTCCTACTTACCATGAATAGAATCTTCTACGCATATATCAGAATCATAAACGCTCCCTGTTGCTCATGATCAGGAAGAACGTAAGCAAACCCTATTACCGCAACATAAAAAAAGGAAAAGCGTGTGGTCCTGGACCTTGTAATCTGGACAATCTTGGTAATCTCCTTCCAACTTTCTTCGTATTGACCAGAACACTATGATACAGGAAAGTAAAGACGCTGATATGCGAAAACAAACCGAAGGATGACCTCAAAAGCGTAACATAGCATACTTACAGAAAGCGGCTAAAGCAGAATATTTGTAAAGGTCAACTTATTCCCCACTATCTCCACAGCATTCCAGACGGTTCCATTCCGATGTGGGACATGGTAGTAACCCTCCACCTGGTCGTTGATGAACACCGTAATCTTTACCTCCGCTGTCGCGAGCAACCAAGGCTTTGGCTGTGCAGGGGTCACAATGGCCACGGAATACGTATACTTTCCTGGCATTTGCTTGGTGATTACTAGGGTTTTTTTACACGGGTGTTGAGTGCATCTCTTCGCGGCGTTTTTAATCAAGCTTCCCTTGGGAGCGGTTAGTCGTCCTTCCAGATCCACTGCGGAGTTTTCCCACTCCAAGAGGAATCGTATTGAGCTCGCTTCGAAAATGTACCTAATTAATGACCAACAAAACTGAAATGTTACTATATGACGTGTAACAATTAGCTGTATAGTATGTTTAAGTCAAGTATCGTATGTATGAAGGTTACATTCTGTACTATACAGTCTATACTATAGTGAATGTCGCAGCTGCTTGAGTTTATTGAATTGCTCCATGAAAATATGCAACATTCAAGCTGGTCATCCGTTTGTATACTGCAATAGTAAAACCAACAGCGAGAGTATTGTGATACTTTGGCTTCTTCAAATCAAAAACTAAGGAATGGAAGCACAACCGGTTACCGTATTTAGCAAAACATACCGCATTCTGTTTGTATAGTTTTTCGCTTGTCCACCCAACGCCACCACGCCCCCACAATCCACCATATACCCCGCCTTCTCGAAACACGCCGTATAATGACCCGTCTGCAGCGACGCCTGCCATGTCCCATTCACCCCCGTCACCGTCTCTCCAATCCCCCCACCGTTTCCATTCCGCAACCCGTTCCTCAGCATTACGCTGACATTCCCAATCCCTTCCGTTGTATTCCCATCCACCACTCTGCCCACAACCACACCCAGATCAGTGGAGTTGAACTGTGCGCTGATCAGACTGACGGCTAATTCACGTGGGATGGTGTCGCCATCGACGGGTTTGATGTGGAAATGCGGGATCTCCAGGGGACGGTATCCGGGATGATGGAAGGATACGGTGTACTTGAGGTTGGGGGTGATCGGTAATTCGAACTCCCCGTCAATGTTGGTGCGGGTGGTGAATGTGCCGGATAGGGTGTGGAGTAGGGTGGTTGTGATGGTGACGTTGGGGAGTGGTGCACCGGTGTCGGCGTCGGTGATCAGGCCGGGGAGAGTGGTTGTGGTGCTCCAGGTGTGGGATACGTTACCGGTGATTGAGAGTTTATCTACGATGGTAAACAAGGCATTGATCCATTTAGTGGGACTATGATGTCATTATGATTATGACCTTTGAGCTAAAGCTTTACATACCATTACCGACATAATTCAACCAACCAGTGACATGATAATGAAATCATAATTAAAATAATATCAGTATACAATTGTGGTCGAAACATCACGAATCGATTTGCGGTGAGCGTACTCATTGACGGTTAACTACATTTTTTAAGAGATCCGGACTAAACGAAGGTGTTAATTCTCTACCTCAGACATGTTCACTTTGTTTCCATCGATAGAAAAAGAAGGAAAGAATTATGATTGAGAAATAAGTTCGGTGAATGGAAACTTGTATTGTAATTTAAGATTTGTATTGTAAGTAATTAAATTCGTATTGTTATTAAATTTATATTGTAATTTGTATTGTAAGAATTTATAAATTTGTGTTGTAATTTAACAAGTTGAAGCTGTTTATACTTACTACGCATTTCCATTTCCGTCAGCCGATGGTGAAAGATGAACATAAATACGGCCAGAATGCACACCAACATCAGAAGCTAAAAATGAACCGTTAATCTTCATCATCAAAACTAAATAATGTGTGAAAAACTGCAATTTGTTGTAGCGAAGCTTACGATTAATATCGTCAAGGCAGTGATAACGCAGCGTACTATCCGCAATTTTCTACTGTTGCTTTTTTCGGTGAGCCGTTCGGATTTGGAGAGAATTATGGGTGCGGTATCGGCATCGGAATGCTGCTGCTCCTGATCGGATATAGTATTGCGAGCACTCATTATCGTCAGCTGAAATAACAAAAAATTCGAATATTACATTACAAATGTTGTAAATATCTAATATTCTGAAACCGCATGTACGAAGTTATCTGATAACGTATTAACGTACCAACTAAATACTTTTGCCCTGTAGCATTACATAGAAAAAGATGCGAAATGTGCTAGTATTAAACAGATAAGCAACACACCATACATCGGAAAAGAGATGTATACTTCATTATAAAGTCGCATCTGAATTAAGTGTATAGTTTTATTATCACACACTAGAACATTACGCAAAAACACAAGCGAAAGTAATTTTTTGTTCAGTTATCGAAATCGACGACTAATTAATTTGTTAGCTGAGCGGACGTACCGTAGGATCATCGTATATCGGATTATAGGCAACTTTGATTCTTTCTGACATTCTGTACTGACTTCACAAAGATCAAAATAAATGAACTCCACAAACGGATCCGTGTCACATTAGAATAGATCTCCGAATGAGCGAAAAACTGAAATATTTGCACAGGTATTAACTTCACATGTGAAAGCGTATTTTCGAAACAGCAACAATGAAAAACAAGCGCTGGTGATAGAAAAAAAATGCCGTACAAAACTCACAAAGGGGAATGATTCACTATGCATCAGACGGGCCTTTTTCCGGCGGAGAATACACAACACTTTTCACCCGGTATCTGAACATCAAAAATGAAGCAAATGCGGCTGATAAGAATCTGTTCCGTTAGTCATACGTATACGCCTTGTAAATAATTAGCTTCGGCGCGAGTAAATTTAACATAGAATGTTAGATCTATGTACATATACGTACGCTTTCGGACCAGATTTTATGAGGTGCTAATAAATATCTATAACGATCGTCTGCAGAAGCGGTCTGCCGTGATTTACGTATCCATTTCTTATGGTGCACAGTACAGCGAAATCTGATTATTAATTATGACGCTTTTCAAACTAACTGAAAGTATAGTTGTAATTATCCGTTAGCATACTTTGCATAAACACTCATGCGTCTTGGACAGTAAGAAACGCCCATGCGCGTCATTTTAAAAATTAATTTCTGGTCATAATTATCGGTTTTTTTAACAGCGGACGCTCATAAACCGATAAACGTTCACACACACATTCACATCTAACATTATAAGTTGTCCGTAAAATTAGTGTCCTATGGCAGGTAAGATCTGCTACTTTTACGGGATATTTGTGTCGAATTAAACGAATTCCATTTGCTTCTCTACTGTAATGACATTTCGGGACAGTGGCCGGCAGTGTGTGCGCAAAATATGTAAGTATGTTAGGAGTAGCATATTAAACCAAAATGAAGCAGAGCAGTCTTTACAATAATATATATTATGCAAAAAATATGACACTCTCGAATTAGCTAATTTTTTAACATAGTAAACCTTAGCAACACACTCTGTATTCCATTGCAGTATTCCGCGAAAATCAAGCAAACCCATCTAACAGTAAGTACTTACACTTTTTGTTGTTGTCCTAGATAATACTACTGTCGTAAACATATTGACTTGAATCATACATTAGTACTTTTATACTTCCTTCGAACCACAACATATTAGAACATGTTCCCGCGTATTTCCATTCTCGTCCTTCTTGTGTTAGTTTATACGGCCTCTGCTCTGCGCTATCGTCGCGACGACACAGAAGTGATTCTGCGGGACGGATCTATCGATGTGACCGATCAAGTCATCTGGCTGGAGATGTTCTGCGGATGGCAGCCCTATGTCCCGGAGCAGGATCCGCAATTGGCCTGGCAGCAACAGAGCCGGATTAGTCACTATACGAAACTACGGGATGAGGTGTACCCGGAGTTGTGCAACTGGTAGAGAGCCACCGATGTTCTGCTACTTCTTTGTAGTATTTGTGATCATTTTCATAAATCGTGTTTAATCAATGATCTGTGGAGTGTCGATAAAGAATGTCGGCCGCCTGCAAAATCTTGCTGTCGTTGGGTGATTGCTCTGCATCCAAATCGAGAGAAAGGTCACGAAAGGGTTTTTCTTGCTTAGCAGATTCGCACGACGGATGCTGCTTAATTGCTGACAGTTGCTGACAGTTTCTGTGATCGAAACAGCTGCGGAAAACTTCGTCAGACCCTTATATATTTGTCTGATTTCACCAGAACACAATAAATCTTCTGCATGACTGCATCGTTCATTAATAAACAACTATGCGCCCAACTTACACCGTTGACCTTTGACTACTGATACCTCGTTCAAACACACGCGAAGCTTACTTCTCCGCTTCTGTCAGAACATAGTAACATATTGCCCAAAACAGCTCATTTATTAGCATTGCTCGGAGGAAATGAATCACAGTTTTATTATCGGCCATTAAATTTGCACTGTGCAGATAAGGTATACGCGCTTGCTTATCTGTTTCGCCCATTTGAGTGCTACTGGGTCGCTGTCAACTACAAAGTTAGGTACCAGTACAAATCGCTCGTTAGTTTACTCCAGCTGGCAGTCTAACAGATTCACAGTGTCTAGTTTAATACCCTCGTAAAAAGTTGCACGATATATTATCAATTTATCATAATGGATAGCACATTTATTAAAGGTGCGGTTTTGGCCACCATCGCATCGTTGATGCTGCTGTGGAATGCCGGTTGTAGTAGCTGTGTTATCGCTGCAGGATTGCTATTATTTGGTATGAGAAACAAGTAAAAAAACAGGGATACAATAAACATAATTTTTTTAAAGTCAAAATAAATTTATTTATTGAGTGTGGAACGCATTAAAATTAAGAACACACTTTGTTTTACAAATAAAATTAATGAACAATCAAAAATTTGAAGGATTATGAATTGTTTAATTTGTTAAACGTTTTTTTCTAAAGCTTTGAGTTGCTGTTAATTAATTGTTTTACTTAGTACTGAATATCTTTTTATCCTGTAGAAATTATTAGAAAGTGATTGTCATAAACATAAACAAAAATAATACATAATATTATCATAAAAAAATTATGAAAATTATATATTATTTATTATTTTCAGTTTATAAAAATTTATTTTAAAAACTTAAATCATTTTTATGGTTTTAGCGCTGTTAGTCCCGACCGGGTATCTGATTACGGATGTATTCCACAATCGCGACAGTTCCTTATCCCTTTTCACTTCACTTTCTCGCTACATAACATGGAGGAAGCAAATCATCAAGGGCTACCATTTGTTCCAAAAGCTACAGTCCGATACGAAAAATATTCGCCAGTTACAAGAGAACGAGCTGATGAACATTATCAAATATAACGCCGATACGGAATATTGTCAGACTTGGTTTAAACAACACCACAAACTGGAAACACGGGAGGACTTCCGGCGACTGCATCCTCTTGTGCGGTACTCGCATTTCGAGAACCATTACGATAAGATGATTCGAAAAGGTCAGGAGAATGTGATGACATCGGAAAGGCCGGTTTATTATGCGGAAACCAAGGGCAAGAGGAAGCGTATTCCACAAGTGCCCTGTCGATCGACGGTTAACGAGGATTTTTGGAATATTATGGCGTATGTTGGCCGGACTGTTCCCGGGTTTGGAGCAGTAAAAAAGGTATGCATGCGCTTCACAAAATTACTGAAAACGTTTTTGTTAACGGTGGTTTAAACAAAGTTATTTTTTCTCTGCAAAACAAAGTACCGGGCATCTTAAGTAAAGTTCATAATTTTTTAATTAAGTTGATTTTACAATAATTTTTTCTGTTATGTTTTAATATTCTAATACTCCAACATTCTAATATTATTCTAATATTCTAATACTCTAATATTTTAATATTCTAATATTTAATAAAAGGTATACATACATACTAAATCACCTTCCAATATCATATAATAACTAGAATCTTGTGAATAAAATATATAATAAGAACCATTACCGACATTTCTGGTTTGGCTCCAAACATCTGAAAAGTTTCGTAAAAAATTATAAAACATTTAGTTAATTTATAGTAATTAGTTAATTATTCAGATAAGTTATTAACTAAGTACGTATACTTCGCAATTTTTCCACGAAACTTGGGTAAATAATTGAAAATATGTTTCCTAAGCACTGTCTTAACTGTACTGTACCGGAAGTCTCGTTGTAACGGAAACCATCGTTGCAATTTTCAACAATAAAATGTGTTATACAATTGTACGTGCATTACGGCCCTTAAATGCAGTTACTCTTTTTTCTCTCCAAAAAAAAGATGAAGTTAGATTACTCGATCCGTCATCCAGTGGACCGTTCCTCCAACGATACACCGATTGGTCCAATCAGCGCATCCCCTTTAACAACGCCCCGTGTGGACAAACTGACCACTCCGCTAATCGCCTACGACATCCACAATGAAGATACAGCACGCTATGTGCATTTGCTGTTTGGTCTGCGCCATCGGAATCTCCTGAAGATTGAAACGGAGTATATTTCTCTGGTTTATGATGCGTTTGTGGAAATGGAGAAGGAATGGGAAAATCTCGCTGAGGATATCCGGCACGGGACGCTAAAGAGTGATTTGGTGATGTCGGATGAAATCCGGGCAAAACTGAAGATGGAGTTGACACCGAACAGGAAACGGGCAGACGAGCTGGAAAAGGAATTCTCCAAAGGTAATTCGAATGTTTCATGTATGGTACAATATCTATGTATGCGCAAAAATGAAGTGAAAAGGACATTATATACGATTGTGTTTGCCAAGAACTGCCTTTTATGCAAAATCATCGGATGATTTAACATCAGCGATTTAAAAGAGTTCACATACTACTACAGTTATCAAATTACGTGCTGCTTGGATTTCTTTCGGTAGATGTCCCGTAGTATTTTTTAAGTTAACTAGGGCGCCTTTTTTGTAGGATTCGACAAAATTGCGAAACGAATCTGGCCAAATTTGAGAGTTATCAAGTGTACTGCTGGAGATGGCTTGCCCCATTGCGCTGATATGCTACAGCAACGATATCTCAACAAGGGTAAGTAAACCCAGAATACTTCTCTTTTGCGCCTTTTATACATTTTCATTTTTCAACCGCTTCAAAATGCGTGTTTGAAATGGAAAATTAATATGACATAAGTGCAACCGTTATATATTAATCATAATGATGTAAGTTACATTATGAAGCATAAAAAATTTTGAAACTATATATAACTAAGTGTAATGAAAAACCATGTTAACCGAGTCAGAAATAAAGTAATAAGAAAGTGCCTTTCATATACTATAGAAGTGAAAGTCTACAGTCCGGCGTACACCGGTGCCGAGGGCGTTTTCGGCATGAATGCCTGGCCCGAACGATCCCCACCAAACTACCTCCTATATCCCTATGGAATTTTTTATGAGTTTATTCCACTGGCCGATATCCATGATGCTGTGCCGCAGACAGTGTTTATGGACCAGGTACGGTGTAATTATCAGTTTAGCTATGCGGATTCGATTGACAAGAGGATATAACAATGGGTTATCCGACAGCTGGTGAAAGGTCAAGATTATGAGGTCGTCATCACGACACGCTGCGGACTGTATCGGTATCGTCTGGATGACATTGTGCGGGTCGTGGAGCACTTTCAGCAGTGTCCGGTTATCGAGTTTCTGTACCGGTAAGATAAGCAAATTTCTCTGAACAATACTAACAATAAGAACTAGTCAGATCGAGCAAAGTTCCAGTCTTCTATGGAATGCTTTTGCGCTTCTTTTGCGCGTGCACGTCAGATAATCTGTGATAATAATAAAGCAGCTACAGTCTACTGCATACTCTATTAAATCCAGTTAGTTAAGAGTGGAATTTCAGAGGCTGTTCATTTAGTTTATTCAGGGCTTTGAGTGTTTTTCTATGTCTACATTTAACAAGTCTACAGTACACAACAAATTAGAACAAAAACACATTTTTCCGTCGTCATATTTCAGTTCAAGTCTTGTCAGCTTTTAATCATTTAAGGGTCCATCTTTTTATGCTCCGCTTTTTCAGTACTTGTTCATGTTTTTCCGATGTTTTTGGTAATTTTGTCATGCGTCAATGACATTTTTGGTACGTATGCTTTTGTGACTTGAACTGTGTTCATTTGCACACAAACGGTGCTCTTTGTGCAGGCGGATAGTTTGTAATACAAATTTATCATCAAGCCAAATGTACCATGGTTGCAGATCCGATCCACAACTTCACATAAAAGCAGAAAAGGTATCGGAAGCGGCAATGGAGGAAGCGATTGAAGACGCTGTATCCACACTGGACGTCAAAGTTGACCGCATCGTCGATTTCACCGCGTGCGACAGCTTAACTCGTGAAGCAGCAGACTTAGGAGAAGGTAAAATCACAATCAGATATATCAGATCAGATAGATACGAAATTCGACTTGGTTCATGTAAAAAATTCCTGCTGCAGATGCGCACAAGTGCAGCATGCCTTGCTACATTGTCTTCCTAGAGTTGACCATAACCGGAAAGGTCAACATGAAAGAAATCCAACTGGCTCTGGCTGATAAAGTTTGTTCTTCTTTCATTGCATTGAAATCGAAGCTTTGTGATTGTAATGGTTGACATTATAGGTGGAGGAAAATCTGATCAAAAGTAACAGTGATTACAGGCAGTACAGAAGCCAAGGCGTCTTTAGTCATCTGGAGTTGTATCTCACGAAACCGGCATCATTTCTTCGACTGCGGAGTTACATGCTGGATAAAAGTAGCACCGTCCCGGCGCACCTGAAGATGCCACGCGTCCTGCACGAGACGGATTTGGTCAAGTTTATGTGGGGTGAACGAGTTCAGGGGCTGACCGATGTGTCCGCACTACAATCCTAAAGTATATAATTTTTTGTTTTTCGCGGCTTGAGATTCTGCTGTCCGATCGGTGTTTTTGTGCGGCTGGGGCTCGGTTTTTCTGATATGATTAAATATTGGTAATCTGATATTGGTGCTGAACAAAATCGGAGAATTTCTCGACAATGTGCCTGTTCCAGAGAATTCGAATCTGCGCATATGTATTAATTGTGTAAACTTGCGTCGCTACATGTACGGTAGTTCTAGTTCCTGCGTCCCGTAACCACAAAATTCCGGAAACCAAAGAAGCTCCGCTCGAGCACATTATAACTACCATCAGGTAGAGCATATGCCAAAACGGTCTCAAAGGATGTTTTATTTTGAAAGAAACCAAAGCAGAAAGGAACCATATTTTTCGGCAGCAAACAACCATTCGTACCATTCGTAACACAACCAGAATGTTAATCACGGCAATATACAGTAATCGTTTAAATAGCGATCAATTGATCAAAACTAAAGCTAGCGTTTGTAACAAAAGATTTCACGAGTTTCTTTACAGCGAGTTCCATACATAAGACAGAAGAAAACCTGCAGAGAGCAGCTGAACCCGTCTAAAACAAACAGTCTACGTTGTTTGACTATGTTACAAAAAGTGTGATCCAGAAAGAGGTATTTTGTTAGAATGCTTGATGTGCCGCACAACCGCCTAGCAAACTGAAGAGTCGGTAGAAAACATCTTTTCCATGGGTGACCACAGTGTCCGGTCAAACGGAGCGCGGCGTGCTTGTCACAGCAATCAGGACCGAAAGGGTAGTACGGCGCAAAGTCAGCAGATTGGCCCACAACTGCGCTGTCTGAACATGGTGCCACCAGGTGTTCGGTCCAAATCGAGCATCGTTTCTCTGCCATTCCTTCAAAACCTACAGTAATCATGATCGCTAAATGAACACGAATCCTGGAACACTGATGACGCATAAAACAGATGCACAACATCAGTGGAAATCAAAAAGATCAGACTAGCAATGTGTAACTTACGGAGATAATTGCCGTTTTTTGATGGCGTACAGATACCGGATTTCCGTGCTCGCTGTTGATCCCCGTGATCACCCGCGAAACCTCCTCCAAGACACCGCAGTACTTTGGATCGGTGAAATCGGGAGCAGCTCTCTCAAAACAGTCCAGCAATTCGTCGGGCGAACCAACACCGACACTGCCGTATGCCACACGCAGATGGAAGCCAGACGTTCGAGACCCTGAACGAAACAAGTCAAGAATCGTGGCGTTCTTGAAGATCAGCCGAATGCACACGGCCAGCATGTTATCGGAGACGGCTGTTTTGGATGGGGTCAAGATACATCCCGGCTTCAATTGCACGTTATGGAATATCAAAGCCAACAGGGGATGTTTGAACTGCATGACCGTCCGCAGAATGATCATTTGTTCCAAGGACAGTGCTGGTCCAGTTCCACTCAGTGTAATCGTTACGTATCGCGTCCACGGAGTCACACAGTGGAACAGCCACGCCCCCAGTGTGTACAAAGGTCCACAGGCGCTCAGATCTACGATCATCGTTCTGGAGCATTCGGGCGAGAGAATCGTGTAATTCCAAACAGGGGAGACAGAGCGCATCATGGTCCGGTGTCGTCCGTCGAGGAAAAGAACACCATGCTGAGAGTACCCAGGGGCAAGTCGTTAACCGACAGTTCCGCCGTGTTGGTTGCTACTGCTTCAGCGCTGATGGTTCCGTTGTTTGCCTCTTCCATATAACAGTCCCCTTCGTAAAGCACGATACCATCAAGCAACAGTGTTGTCTGAAACCATTAGTTCCCAGTTATTATGGAGCGCGAGGCCCGTCAGAATGGAAACAACTCTTTAAAGACTTCCGCAAACATCGGATCTGCTAGTGGTTAAAGATGCACCGCCGCTCTTTAAAGACTCACGTTTGCTCTCTTCGGTCTGTTGGTGAATGTTATTTCGCATTAGAGAAGTACTAAACCGCCAGAACCGGCAAAGAACGTCTTTAAAGACTGACAACAATCTCTAATGAGCTGTGAGCAAAGACTTACACAAATCTTCAAAGACGTTCTTTAACCCGAAGAGTGGGGTGTTTCTGTGCAATCTGGGTTGTTTAAAGATCGTTTGGCGTCTTTAAAGAATGACAGGCAATCTTTAAACACTTCACCCAGAACTTTAGCGAAACTGCGGTCTTTAAAGAGTTGTACCATTTTGACGGGCCTCGCGCTCCATAAGTTATTGCATAGTACAAAGATATACAGCACTGTTTCCTGCCGTGCTGATTCGTACAAGTTCTTGATTAAAGCACTCCATACAAGGTACGGCACGCAGGTGTCTTTCTCTTACCATTTCGCGAACGTCAAAATCATACTCGCCGCGTCGGTGAAGAAAGTGGAACAGATCATCCACAACGCCGATCGGGTGTGTGCATGGGAAGAACTTCCGCCATGGTGCCAGGGACTGTGTGTCGTAAGAAAATCCAGATGGAACAGGACAACTTCCCCGGTCGAAATCCGTTTTCTGTGGAATTCTTCCGGGAGGCCGTTCGTATCGTATGCGAACGGCATTCGGGCGAACACAATCCATGATAGTCTCGGTTCCAGTTAGAATCTCCACCAGTGCGAAACTGTCTGGGTATGAAGGTTTGGCTAATACCTTTCCACTGTACCATTGCCAAGGCTGGTTCTTGGATAGTTTCTTCAGAATCACAGACCCGAGGCGTTCCATTTTATCAGAGTCAAAATCCCAGACATCGAAGTCTGCCAAATGGGCATCCTGGAACGGAATCAGCTCGGGTTCCTTGCCACCGACGTCAAAATCCACGCACACTCCCGATTCCTGTCTATCCACAACCAGACCGCGCTGTGTGACGCCATTACTGCGGATCACATCGACAGCATTCCAACGAGAGGTCTTCTTCGCAAACATGTCTGGAGTTTAGATGCTTTTAGATTTCAGCAGTTGCAAAAGTGTGTAAGCCTGTAGATCAAAATCTGTATCAGTTTTCCACACAATCAAAAAACTTCATTAATTTTATTAACTAATAACGAAGTCGTCGCACGTGGATCGACCCCAACAAGGCGCCATCTGCAGGGGTGGTGACTGATGGAGGCAAATTCAAGGTATTCAAGGTCAGCGAACAGAAGAATTAAAATAATCTGGTTGAATAACTTCCGCTTGTGGATTCCGTTCATCGCACAGAAATCAAGATGTCCAACACTATCAAATTTGCGTGTAATCCGATATACGACAACCCCACGGTAAACTCTGAACCATTCAAGTTGATTCAACTGATAATGAATTTATGTTAAATCATGATGATTTATTGAAGTACGAGGTCAATTACAGTACACAAGCGCGAAACTACTAATTAATAGTAATTATAACAATAATTTTCTAATGTCTATACAATATGCATAATATTGTTCGCATGTAATTAGCGTTTCTACTTTACTGTACCATAGTGTTTTGGTCAACATGAAGAATATGTGCAGATCACAATTCAGGTTTACTGTACGCTTTTTCTCAGCAACAGTCAACAGATAAAAAAGCCGGATGAGATCGGTTTTAGGCTGAAGAATACACATGCTGGGGTTAGAGCTGGCTTTTCCTCTTAGTTTGCTTATGTTCTTCCCACGAGCAACACCGGGTGTTTTACGATACGGAAGACGTTCTATTCATCCCGTTTTTCTTTAAAATCTTGTAATATTATCCCGCCAGGAAAATTTTGCGTAATAAATAAGCATGCACTGACCAGTGTATGGTTAGCAATCAAATTAGTTCTAATAAAATAGCTCCGAGAAAGTGCGACGTGAAAGGAAAAAGGATATCGACTCAAAAGCGACGATACAGATAACACAACAGTTTATGCAGCGCAGTGTCGGCTTAACGTTTCATTTAACAGCCACTACGATTATGAAGGTTTTGCGTTCACACCGAGACACAGAACATTTCCGGGGAAAAATCCAGAGCCTCTAAATTACCTTCATTGTAAAAAAAAAATCAAACTTTTACGTGATGATATCCGTGATGATAGCCAAACTTCGACGAATCCCTTACAGAGTTAAAAACGGTTAATAAGGATATAAGTAGGCGATTATACAGATACTGACAGAATGTTTAATTGGGTTTAACAGTGAACGCGAAGTCTCCCTGTCCGTGAGAGCTCAAGTATTATTAAACTTTACAAACACATCATACACTAAAAAGTAGAAATTTTATCCCGTTCAAACCGAAAAACAGGCAAATTTCTAAGCATACATCCACACTGTTGGAGAAGCATACCCGAAAAAAGCCGTTATTGTTCCGAATGCTAAACATCCCGCCCAACCGCCCAAGCGTGAAAAACCAACAGAAAACTGAGTAATAACATCTTCAAGCAGCCAAGCAGAATAATTTACCATTTAAAAGCACGAAAATATAATCTCCAATGATCAGACATCACAGCTTACAAAGCGGGGAAGCGGAGCCGGTTGTTCGGGAGATCCAGACGATAGCTGGCGCTTCCGGGTGGCTTTGCGAGCTTGGAAGCGCACACAGCGGGGACAGGGCCGGTTGCGGATGAATTTGGCGTGGAAACAGTCCCCGCAGTTGCTGCACTGGAACACTGTCGTCAACTGGAACGGGAAGTTGGCCCGATCACTGTGACAGAACTCACACAGGAAACCACGCGCGCCACATTCCTGCAAACACTTCCAGATAAACAACTAGTCCAAATTCATAACTGGGAACTGTGCGTTACGTTTCCATACTACAGAGGCTATCGTTACCGGTAAACCCAGAAGATATCGACCAAAAACAAGCTATTCGTCAATAATACACAACGTACTTGCATTCACCAGCAAACAATTGATACTTGATATGAAAAACAACTACATTATCGTTGTAGCATCCACATCAACGTACTGTGCATGATACGACGTGGGAAGTGGCCAGCTCGGTGATCGGCCGGAGAAAGGTCGGTAACACGACATCCCGCACACTGCACAGCATCTCCAAGGAGTAGCTGTGCACTTGCTCGGATAGCACTCGTGGATAGCAGTCGATTTCATCCGCGACACTACAGCAAAACAACCAGTGCAAATAACAAGTTACAGGAGCTGGGCACACAACAGTTGTGAAAACCGTAGTGTAGAGGCAGACTGGGTGAATGAGCCATATCCGCGAAATACGCCGAATAATGAAACTGTTTTCAACAGCAGCATAGATTTCATTCTAACTTTTTCTAATTTTTCTTTTAATAGCTAAACAAAAAGGCCAAGACTGTTCTTCGCAACGTGAACACAAGCCCACCAGAGTATTTTCTGAACTGTGCTGCAAAGCGTCTTTCAATTCACAGGTGTCAAAATTCGGTATGCCATTGTGTAGATTTACGGGAATAAAACGTAATGACAGCAGACATTTATTATTTTAAAATTCTCTCCTTACTATGTTTACAGATGTAAGAAAATCATCGTTGATATATTAAAATGATTTTACTATCAAAATTAGCAATATTTTTAGCAACATTCTGAGAAATCTGCAGTCACAATTTTTAGTATCTTTGAGTGAAATGGGAATTGTTCGTAACATGATAACATGACTGCTGTGCACGTTTTGTGTTGGACACGCAAACAGCGCAACATCTATCTGTAATCTTACAAGCAAAATGTAAGCCAAAAACAACAGTCCAAAGGGAAAAACAAAGTGCCAGGCAAAAGGAAATTCGCGAAGGAAAGTTTTCCGAATATTCGCAGAAAATTATTAGAATTTTAAAATCTTAGCAATCTTAATAATTAACATTGAAACCATTTAAAATCTGATTAAATTTTGGCAAAAAATAGTAAATTTCGTTTACTGGAACAGTGGCAAGTTTCATTACTGGAAGCAAGCAACAAAAACAAAGCCGTTTTGCAGCCAGTGAGAACTTACGTCTGGGCCTTCCGACACGTCCTGATATACTGATTGGCCAGCACCAACTGCACCCGCAACTCCTTGGTCTGCATCAGCGCCTTACTCTTCCTATACAGCCCCGCATTGCAGTCATTGACATCAAACAGCGGATCCCGATAGATCCTCCCGATGAAATCCGCCGCAAAG
>JAQGAU010000980.1:0-22196 GCA_034698045.1 Paramacrobiotus richtersi | reverse complement strand
CGAGCTGCCGGCCAATGATAACAGCGCTAGTGCCGATAACGGTTTCGGGCCGTTACATTCGGCTTCACATTCGTGAATGTCTGAGAAGGCCTATTATACCAGTTCCATTGATTCTTTAGTGATTACTAGTGTTTTTGCAATTATAATGTTTGGGAAAGATTTCTTCAGTTGCCGGAAGTGCAATAAGAAACCATGACGTTCTTCTTTTTTCATACAGTGCAACAGTTGTGGTCAGAGCCAGCGAACCCGTCGTGCCGTGTGCACCTCCGAGAACGGCACCGTCTACCCGTCGTCCATGTGCACGTCGGCCAATAAACCGGACTTATTCGACGCTTGCGCCAGTGCATCGCCCTGTGCAGCGATGTGGTTCTCCACAGAATGGAGCAGAGTAAGCTGAGGAAACGAACCAGTTTTATCAGTGCTGTACTTTTTAAAGTGCCGAATTCTTTGAGATAATTTTTATGTCTTATTGACATTATTTGCATTTTTGTAATTTTGTCAATGTTATTTTTTTAAAAATTGGGTGATAGTGTTGTCGACGTGATAAACGTAAATCGGAAAGCAGACAAAATTAATTATGACGAAGCATCGATGCGGTACATCATATTGCAAAAACAGGTGGACAATTTAAAAAATATTTAAAATAAAATCTTTCAAGAATATTTAAAATTAAAAGAAAATTTAAAAAAGAATTAAAATCAGAATAATAAAAAATTATAAAAAAAGCAGATTATTAGAAGAAAGTCTCCTCAGGACGCGTCAATTTTTTATTACCGAACTGATCTTTTTCTTCAGTTCCTGAATGTTCTTATTAGCAGTTTAAAACTTTGTCCGTGGCATTTTGATTTTTTTCTTTGTACTGAAATATTCTGTAGTTAGTAATCTTGCTTTCATTTTTTTACATGCTTTTTATAGTTTTCAGCCAGCTGTGGTGAAGGAGTACAGACCCGGGAAGTATTCTGCGGCACCATCGGCAACAGAAACTCCACCCAGGTCGTCCGAGACAGTAATGGTTTATGTGAGGCCGACAAGAAGCTGGATGAGAAGCGCAACTGCAAGAGAATTTTCGCGTGTGATGGATTGTGGTTCGGTGGGCCATGGATGCCGGTACGTTCAGCTGTGTGTCAGTGTGATCTGTAAGGCAAATCGTAGTGTAGTGGCTTGCTGTTTTCCGGGTATTATTTGATAAGCAAATTAACTGTGGCTTTCACTTTGAATTTTAAATGTGATTCGAATTTTTAGTTATCATGTAAACAGAATTAATAAATTACTGACACATGTTCTATAATATTCGAAATGCAGTTGTCAGTCTTTGGCAGAGTACACAATGCAGAGAAGTCGTAGTACAGTGGTTTGTACGGGGTCACAGTGTTCTTTAATCTTGCAATTGTTTACGTAATGCATATTGCATAAGCAAAAAAATTACAACGTCCCATACTTTTTTGTTTATTGATACGTATCCGTTGTTTTGATCATTTTGGTTTGGTTCGCAGTGTACACAGAAATGCGGCGGTGGCTCTAAACGTTGCAATATCATCTGTCTGAAGAACGAAAGTGTCGCGGACTCGGCCAGCTGTGACAAGGAACAGAAACCAGCGTCTCTGAAGACTGCAACGAGCAGCCATGCGATAAAGGTCAGGATGACCTTTCCACTGAAATTCTCCACATTTCCACAACAATATCTCGTTTTGTACAATTTATCAACATTTGTAATTTTTTTGAATTTATTTTCGTAATTACTTTTTATCTTTATACATGTACAATTTCATGTTGTTACCTTTCTTTATTGCTTAATTAATAAATGAAATTAATAGTATAAAAAAACGGAAGGAACTTTGAAACTTATTAAAGTTTGTGAAAAATGGTTCGTAAAATTTGTTTTTGAAGTTTGAAAAAAAAATTTCAATTGACAGTTATTTTCTCCCAAAAATTTTGAAAAATGGTTTTTTTAGAGGGATGTTTGGGAGCTACAGAAGGATCGACGCCGGTGTTCCATGTGCTCACGCGGAGCACGGTTGTTGCCTGGATAACACGTTACGGGAGCCGATGGACCGTACGGAACAGGTTGTAACGCGACGGATGGGGCGGAACCGGGTGCCAGTAAATCGCGGACTAGGCGGTTAAAATCGGGGCCCATGTTCCCTATAGACAATAACGGCACGCTGGATTTGCACGGGACGGAAGCGAATGCGGCGGATACGACCGATAGCTTGGTAAATATTTTATGCATGATGTCATAGGTTTTTCTTGTAAATTCACGTCAAGATGTATAGGCTTGCTTTTAATTTCTGAATTTTAAAATAATTGTATCATGTATTTCGAATGCTGGCAGCTGCCAAATATGAAAAGCTTGGCAGAATTACCTGTGCGAAATGCTAGAGTCAGGTCTTTCGAAAATTATCGGGGAAGGTTGTTAACGAGCTTGAAAATTTACAAAGCGGACATTTTACAACATAAAGTAAACCACAAAATTATAAAACAAAATATCTTAATAAAACAAAAAAAAAACATTTTTAAAATAAACATGAAAGAAATTGCTCGAGGCCAAGAAAGCTTTGAAGAAGCGTTTCTTCAGCATTCGTAGACACTATGTAAAGCACCGATACCAGAGTTAACCCAAATATTTCCCTTTTCTCAGGATCTGGACGAGAAAGACATGGTCTCAACAGAAGCAACCCCCTCCGACAACGCCACCCTCGGCGAGGACCTGGCCATTTCCCCATCCAACGCAAGCCCCTCCGCTCCCAGCCCATGCTACGCACTACCACTGATTCCGCCAACGGTACCGACGTCGCCGCGACTACGACGCATCCCCCTTTGGCTGTTGTCCCGATAACACCACCGCCGCCCTCGGCCCCGGCGATTATGGGTGCGACGATATTGAGTGCGAGGCATCGGAGCACGGGTATTGTCCGGATGGGCGAACGCCCGCTCCGGCCGATAAGACGAAGTGCCCTGTCGGGAGGGCGAGACTATTACCCGAGAAAACGGAACCCCGGCCGAAAGGAGTGTGCGCGGCGACGGAGTCTGGGTGTTGTGAGAATGGACAAACGCAGGCGTTGCGTCCGCAGCGAGATGGGTGTCCGGAGGCGGATTGTGCCAGTAGGTATCATGGGTGCTGTCCGGATGGGATGACGTTCGCGAGTGGACCGAGTTATGAGGAGTGTCCGCATACTAAAATGCCCAAGCAAAGTAAGGTCCATTTTTGGGCAACTTTGACCATTTCGGACAGTATCGAACTTTTCAAACGTACTACAGATACAGAAATGGTTCGAATTTGAAGCTACTCAATCATTTGCGAACATATACAATCATATGATATCTTATGATATTAATCGTAAACATACACTGTGTACACGCTGTGCAAACGCCGTCTTTATGGGTTTGTATTCGGACCACAATCCGGTTGATCATCAACCGTGATGATGTTATCATGCCATTTTCTCTTCATTGGATACCGGTAGTTACACAGTGTAGTTAACATTTAATTTTCGTTGTTGAACTGCTAAGAAAATTCATTAGAATACGAATAGGGTTAATAATGAACTAAAGAATTCAGATTTTAATGGAAATATGAAATTGATAGTTTCTTTATCTTATTTTTTCGTTAGACTGCGAGATGTACTCGGACCAAGGTACCTGCCGCAACTACAGCGTCAAATGGCATTATGCCTTTGAGTACGGCGACTGCAATCGGTTCTGGTACGGTGGATGCGACGGGAATGACAACAGGGTAAGCCGACATTCCCCATGCTTTCGACTGCCATTTGACACTGTCTCTGTGTGTCGCAGTTCGATTCCGAGGTCGAATGCCAAGGAGAATGCATCCACTCGGTCGGTACGGCCGTCTGCAACCTCCACAAGGTACACGGACTCTGGAATCAGAATCTGCGCATGTGGTACTATGATAAGGACGTACGGGAGTGCCTGCCGTTCCATTATGGAGGATGTCTGGGGAATGATAATCGGTTTGAGAGTCGGGAGGATTGTAATGAGCGGTGTGTGGAAACGGCTATTCCAGGTAAGAATGTGATGATTTTCACAGAAATGTTTTAGGGTTTTGATTAGGACTACCTTTCAGGTGATTTCCCGTAAATATTTTGTCTGATAAGTTTGTGACAAGTTGCTGCTTGTGCTGAAATCTTTGTATGGTATAGTACGATGGTTTTGTTTGCGGATCATCAATGTTTTAAATTGTGGAAGTGTGCAGTTGTCGAAATGGCCGCACTAGATGGAGTCATTTGTAGTGTCTATTGTCAAATTGAAGATGGCATGTTGGCTAAGCGGCTAGTTGTTCATACTGCGAAATCGTAGTGCAGTGGCTTTATGGTGCGTTGCAATTTTAACGTATACTCAAGCTATGTTCAAATTGTACAGCAGAGTTACTAGATTCGCGTCGAATTCAGATTGTTCAACCTTTCCACTCTTTTTGTAAAATTGTATACAGATCGAAGTAATTCTGGGGACGAACTGTTAGGCTTTAAAAGACGATGAATATTAAGCCAGCTGGACATGTTCCAAGTGTTCGAGTCGAAGATTCTATTCATTCCTGCGATTTATTTAAGACATCGTGTGTATCGTATTAAAACCAAGGAAACCTTTTTCTTCGACAGATGTGTGCCAGCAGCCCGTGCGTCAAGGCAAAGGCCCCGGGCAGGTTGTGCGGTCGTACTTTGATAAGGCCACCGGTCGATGCAATCAGTAATTCTACAGCTGAAGTGGCGGAAATGGAAACAGGTAAACAAATGGCACCTACACGTAACGGAGCAAACTCCGCATTCTACCGAGTTGTCACGCGATAGCACGTGTCGACTATTGCAGATTCACGTCCGAAGATCAGTGTCTTTAGAAATGCGGTGCTGCATGGCGGGGAAACTGGGGAACCGGGAGGCGAAGCACCTCGACCAGGTAAGAAAAACGAGAGGTTTTGTAGTTGGGAATCGTACTTTCTGGTACAAGGACTAGATTCCTTATAACTTTCGTATTCTGATTGAATCAGCTTGGACTCTGGGGCAACCACCACAGGTATTGGCTTTCGTGAACGGCTAGAAGGCTGTTCATGAAAGCGCCTGGTATGAGGCGATTGCCCAGTGACATGGAGTTTCATTTAACGTGCAGCAACAACACTGTATCAACAAACTCTTGATCAACGCACTTCTTTGCAGCGGATATCTGCACTCTTGAGCGTGCCGGAGGCGACTGCAAGGAATACTATCCCAGTTCTCTTTCGACCGCTACAGCTGCGAGCCCTTGATCTACACGGGCTGAAACGGCGACGAGAACCGCCTCGGGACCAACCAGGAGTGCCAGTGCTACCTCCAGCCTCCGGACGTCGCCACCGAGGGGCCCACCGTCAACCCGGCCGTGGCGCATTGTTTCCTGCCGAGTGATCGTGGAACGTGTGAGCGATGTCTGCCGCGATGGCATTATGATAGCACGGATGGGGTGTGCAAGCGGTTCTTCTTTTCGGCGTGCGGAGGGGAATGCGAACAACTTTGAGACGCAGTTGCATTGTCTTAATGACTGCGGCACCGCACAAGGCATGGATTGCAACCCTTAAACGTTGTATTACAGAGAGCACGTCTAAATTACTGATTTCCGGTCCGTTTTAATCGTTTTCGTTTAGTCTGTTCGCTTAAAATGGCCTCTAGATCTGTGACCACGGTCCAAATGTGAAACTGAAGAGTTTAGTATGCAATCGAACAAAATACGCAACTCGTATTGGGTGTTGGTTGTTATAGTCAACGTTGTTATAGTCATCTGCACTTCTACAGATATCGTTATGGGCATAATGGGTTTAAACAGGGTTGCATGGGACCTTGTGCCCTACAGTGTGAAATCGTAGTGCATTGGCTATGTGTATAAGCGGTCTCGATGGATGATCACATTATCTGATAAATGACTAGTTAAAAAAGAAACCCTGAGTTCTTTTTTCTTCACTATAACAGAATTAATTCGAAGGAACCGTAACGTTTACGAATGGTTTCGAACACTTGATGTTTACGAGAGAATCTTTTTTCGTTGAAAGGTTAACGTCGCCAGTTATATCCAGCAGCAGCCGCGCACCGTCGTAAACTATGAAAAGAACTACATTCTAGGCCATTTAGCTCAATTCTAACACTACATCTCTTTGTTTTTCGAATAGATAACTGTGATTTGTCCAAAGTGGTCGGTCCCTGCCACGGCCCTTCTCAACGTATACTACTTTGACAAGGACGAACGACGGTGTCTGCCGTTCCAGTATGGCGGCTGCCAGGGCCATTCGAATCGCTTCCAGAGCGACGAAGACAAACGTTCCCATTTCCTCATTAACACTGTTAGTATGTTGTTTGGGCGCTTTTTCTGACTATTTTTGTGTGTTTTGCGTTCGTTTCGTTTCTTACGCTGTTAGTTTGTTGTTTGGGTCTTTTTTCGGTTATTTCTTCTGTGTATCGCTTCGGAATCTTCCTCGACCGCTTCCATTTGCATTTTTTCACTGACCTAACATAGTTAGTCGTAACAGTAACAGACCGAAGTTGAAATCGAACAGTTATAAATATTTTTGATGATTTCGTGTGCTTCCTGTATGTTTCTGTGCTTTTGGTCTTCGCTTTCAGCTGATCTCTTCACCAAAGTTCGCCACAGTGCAGTTTACTGTATTCGAACGTTTTACATCATCATCTTACCTACTTTTCCAAGTTTTGATTAAAAGTAACACACACATCTGTTGATCAACCTGACTTGTCAAAACTGAAGATTGTTCACTTTCTCCTTCAACAGCCATCTGCAGTATGCCCGTGGATGCCGGTGCGTGCGATGAACGTCAAGCACTACGAGATCTCCCAAGGGAAGTGTCTGTTATTCATCTACACGAGATGCGGCGGCAGTCAGAACCAATTCCACACGACGGAGCAGTGCGAAAGGTTCTGCGCGCAATGTACATACTTCCATACAAATGTATAGTATCGTTACAAAAAAGAGTTGGTTTTACAGTGGTGTCCGTTGTCCAGCAAGAACATATATGTGATTTCCAATGCTTGTACGGTTTCGAGAACGATCCCAGTTCGTATGATCATATCCGACTTGTCGCTGTGTGGAACCCTGTCGGGATATTCAGTGCCTGGCATACGCGACATGTACCGTGCATTGCCCAATGGAGAGTTTGTTGGAACTCGCACCTCACGATGCAAGATAGTTGTGTCAGTGCGATGGATTTTATTTAAAAATTTCTAATTAACTTGCAAACGTTGCGCTTACCAGTGAACCGACCGTTTAAGAAAAATACAGAATTAGGCAGAATTACAATTAGAGAAATAATGTTAATATCGTTTCCGACTTGTATCATATTAACCGTGACAGTTATATTCCTTGATTTATCTGCACTAATTTTTATACCTTTTAATAAACTTTCGTAATTTCCCACTATAAGAGCGTTATCCGAAAGTGTGGATGTGCAGGTAATTACATGCATTGAAAAAATTGTGAACAGCCGTAGACTAGTGGCTATACGTTGCATTTCCATGGGTTTTAAGCACGCCAGCAGGCACGAAAACGAACTAGCCGGATAAAAATTCCTTAAAAATAAAAAAACAACATTTTTTTCATGCTGAAATTCAACAAGAATAGTATCACGTTAAAAGAATTGCGCGATACATACCTGTTTGTTTACTATGTGTAGTGAGTCAGTTAGAGATGTATGTATATCAAGTACGTCGCGTAATTTAAAACACAAAACTTCAATGGGAATGTGGTACAACGAAGTGGGCGCTAAAGACCACTACTGCAGTTATGTCAAAACTGAAAACTGAAACCAAATATCATGTACATGTAATGGTGTAATAGGTATGTTTATCGTAATGTTTTGCAGTGGAGAAAGCTGACACCTGTCCGCGATTGGATGACATTCCTCCGGGCACATGTGATCGGGCTTCCGGTAGTGATAACGAGTGTCACGGTCAGCAGAAGTGCTGTAATATAACGGCTGCGGCACGGCGTGTATGACTCCCGTCGAACTGGGTAATCCGTCAACATAATCCATATCGAGTCCAGTAGGAACTCATCTGGGTGGATGTTATTGTAGGCGAACAGCCCCCGGTGGATCCACATGTCGAGCATCATCCACCGTATGACCCCAGTGATCCCCATCCATCTCCCGTCTACCCTGAAGGTCCGGTGGCGCGTGAACCGCAGCCGGCTCCCGAAGGCCAACGTAGGTGTCGAGCTAATAGTGTCACTGTTATTTGAATATAATTGCAGTATATAACTTTTGGTTTGTTCCTCGAATTCGTTACTTATAGTGTGTCTTGTGCTGTCTGTACTTACATATCTTCGTAGGCATCCTAATCTGTTGGAAACGTAGCTACAGAAGTAGCTTAAAGGCCTTGAACGTTTGAAATCAAGAAATTTTCCGAAAGTTAACAAATAAGACTGATTCGTAAGGTTGATTCCTCTGTCCCTAGAAACTAACGAGCCGTTCTTGTTTTTCTCCTCAGAATAGTCGGAATTACTTGAAAATCCAGCTGTAAAATCCATCTTCTATAGTTCTGAGAATTTGCTTATCTGATCGAGCAAAATCGTTAATTAAATCATAGGATCGGAGCAGGATAATACTGTACCGGTTCTTGTTTGACATTACAGTACAATGGACGATTAAGAACTTCAAAAAAATGCTTCATTACAATAAATGCGGATTCCGCAACAGTTCAGTTTACGCACTATGCATATGTGTTACCGCTTGTGTTCGGTGGATCACACGTTTTTCTGCAAAAGTCAGTTTCAGTCTGACAGTTAAAATAAATAGTGTAATATAATTTTGCTAAAACGTACGTTACATCTCCCTGCCTAGATTTGGGTTTCATTGAATGCATTATTTTCTATTAATAAATTACTTAAGAAAATCGAAATAATAGCTGAAATAAAAAACATCCCAACATAAAGGAATTCACGCACTACGAAAAGTATCTGTCAATGTGGAGCAAAACGACAATAAAAATGATGAGAGTAATTAGAAGTCAAAATAATAATAAAAAATAATTAATAAAAAATAATAAAAAATGATAAAAAAATCAGAATAATTAATTGGGAATTATATGATAAAATAATAATAAATAAATAAGCGATAATGATATACATAAACAGTGACAATCATCTATCTTTTGCTCTTGTTGTGCAGACGCCCCACTGACCTCTCGCTGAAGCGCTCGCTGCGACCCGTGCACTTCCTCTAACGCCCATTTGAAGGACATTTTCTAGCGTAATTCACGGTCTGTCTCTTTATTTTGCTTGTCGTGTTTTGTATCCCACTTTGTTTCGGGCATTTTTCCATTTGTAAATGCATTTACAGATTTATCATGGTATTTTGATAGTTTGACACGAAATATGGTTAACTTTAATTTTGCGTGCTCAACAATAAAAACTTACTATATTTAGTGAATAGAGTGATTTGAAGCGAAACCTATCACTCAGTGGAACGTGATCTGTGCACTGAAGTATACGTACTTATATTTCGAAACTGTATTTTTTATGTATTCTTATTTATATTTTTATACAATCTTCTTCCTTTCTGCAACTTCGAATACAGACCATCAAGAAAGAAGAACAGAAGCAACACTCAATCCGTGAAATCAGCTAAACAAAATAAAATGCGATGACTGTATTGCTACAACAGCGAAACGCTCGACCAGCATATATATTACTGTATGACTCGTGATAAACATAAGAATGTTATTCCTGCAAATCATTTGTAAAAGAAACAGGGCAAGTATTGTGTTACATCTAGTGAATTCTGCTGATCCAACCAAAAAACACAACCAATATGTGAAGTGTCGAACCGAGCCATGTCGTATAAAGGATTAGATTCACCTAAAAAATGGACCATTAAAAACAATTACAAATAACGAAACAACATCCGGCAAAATAAACAGCTGACTGTTGTAAGAAATAAAAGTTAAAAATGCATCAAAAATTACCTAGACAGGTTAAAAATAATCTTACAATATTCTAAAAAATTACAGAAAAAATTACACGAAGATGTCAAAAGTATAGTAACAGAAAACAAAATGAAAAATTAAATCCTGTACGAAATAAAAGTCAGAAACACCTGCAAAACTCACCAGCCATATTAAACAATATTTTAAAAATTTTCAAAAATGCAAGGAAAAAGGTGCAAGCATTATCAACAATAAAATACTACATTCGGAAAAATAAAACATTAAATATTTTACGAGACAAACGCTAAAAATATGTGCAACAACTGACCAGATAACTGACCAGATAACCAGATAACCAGACAACTGATAAAAGTTTTCTTTAAAATTCACAGAAAAAAGTAAGACAAGTTAATTGTTAGTAACAAAAGACAAAATTCGGCTGGTAATAGCCCGGTCCAGCCCGGATGATCGAGTGACTCAAGTCGTTACCGAGGGATAAGGATCGGCGGATTATCCTCTTGATCCAGGGTAGGATCCGGCATGCACAGCCGAGTTTCAATTAAGTATGTATATATACCATTTTCATCCCTGATTAGCACATTAGGCAATATCCCGGGTTCGGGTATTCTGCCTGTTAGCGTTTGACGCACAGCGGTGTCCAAAGTCCACTGAACAACTTCGAAGCCGTAGAACAGTGGCTTAGAAGTAGTGCTGTTTGTGGTTCCACACTGTGTGCAAATTCCGACGTAACTCAACTGGTGACTCTTAAATTTTTTTGTGCAGTTTCTCTCGGTTGATTTCCGTGAGGACCGATTTGCTGGTTAATCAGTTTTG
Organism: Paramacrobiotus richtersi; assembly: GCA_034698045.1. NCBI lineage: Eukaryota > Metazoa > Tardigrada > Eutardigrada > Parachela > Macrobiotidae > Paramacrobiotus > Paramacrobiotus richtersi. The sequence goes on along the minus strand of JAQGAU010000980.1, from coordinate 11,454 downwards.
CATAAATGTTATACTCCTGTACAGAAAGAGAAAGCTCGTTTGTGTATGCGTTAACATATTAATTTTGAAGAAGTCGTAGTACAGTGGCTCAGAGGCAGACGCGATTCCTGGAGCTTACATATGGTGTTTCTGGTCAATTAGCTGAAGTGGGTAGTTGACCTTTATATTATTTTTTTGCTCCCTTCGCTCATAAATTAATTAATCTGTCAACCTTTTTTCTTGCGCCTTCACGTATTTTTTGACAGTTTACAGACCTCGACTGATGCCACATTGTTAGTTATTTACATTTATTTTTTATTTTATAAGCGAGAACTTACGTACGTGTTAATTATACTACCGAAAGTGAATGCTCGTTTGAGCAGTTGGAAGATGTCGTAGTACAGTGAGTGACTCAAACATGTTCAAAGCAATATATGTAACGCTGCACTGACTTGCAAATTGCAGTATTGGTTGGTCACTTCGCTGATATGCACGTGAAAACTTTTTAAAGCTTTTTACAGTTTGTGCTTCGCATGGTAAATATGTCGAGGAACCTGTCGGCGTTTATAACTTGCCCGTGTTAACGTACTTCATTCCTTGGCAGTAATTTCAGTATGTTGTTGTATGTCGTTTAATTGCATAAACTACGGAATAAAATTGGTATATTTGGGAATATATGCAGCTGTGCACGTGCATGTCGTCGTTTATTATTATGGAAAGACATTATTTTACTGCAACGGACGGATTCGTAGCAAATCAAAATTCATAATTGTTTGCTGTGCATTGATTTTGCGCGTCATATTACTATTTTTATGATATTCGTGTCGACTGGGTTTACATGCCATAATTAATCAATTAAGGGTCAGATTGCTTAAAAAGTTTAGTGTATTTCGATATTCTGAGTTTTCATCCTGTTGAAACATAGAATCGTGTGTTTCAAGTTGTACAATCCGACGGATTCCGACCTGACGCAATCTTGTGCTGGTTTACAAGTTTACATAATATAAGCGTGTTGACTCATTTAGCAAACGATAGAACACGTAGATTGTTTAGCGTGTACTTATATTCCGCTTGAACGTTTCCGGCTCAAAGTCACCACTGACCACGCTGTAATTTCCGCTATTCAACGCCGTTGAAATTCCGCCGACCGTGTACCAATGTTATCGGAACCGTCGTTTTGTTGTGTTTGAATTCAGAGCACTTAAGTACACTTGTAATTAAGTCGCGTTGAAATAACGTTATTATAACTTGCGAACCTTGCATGAGGTTATCTATATATGTATGTAAAATATGTAAGCTGTCGGTGCTCTGTTAAACTCGGTAATCTCCCTGTACATTGTATTAAAGAAAAGAATTTGTGAGTAAAACAATAAATATTTCGGGTGTTTATGTTTAATTAAAAAAAATTTGCTTATTATTATTTGCAAAACAGATATGTAGTAAGATTCCCGTATTTTGCAGAGATCCGACAAGTAATCCACTTTACGTCCGCAGAACTCAGAAGCCACAGAACTTAGCACTTTATAATTACGGCGCGAATTGGATAGCTTTCAATTTCTTATCTTATACCCACCAACTGCATGTTGTTTAAACTGGAATTGTACTTTGGTCTGTCTGAATAACTGCACACAGTAGAAGATCAAATATACGACAGACCTATTAATGGACATATTTACAATGTCAGGTTTTTCTATCAACTGTCGGGAACTGGTATAGTTAATTGTAATCAGAATCAGGAAACCGTAGAAGAGTGGCAGTTTGCGCAGAATACATCTCTAGAGCGTACCACTAATATGTACCATTAATATTACTTACATGTACAAATAAATAACCCAAGCTGCTGATGGTTTTTTGTATTTGTCCTTTTTGTGTTTAAAATAATAAATATTGCAGTTATGAACTTTTGGGCTGCTGCTTTGTATAGGCACTCCATTTAATTAATTAAATTAAGATACCCTAATACGTGCTTTTATAGGCACCCTTTTCGAATAGACGTAATAATGGCTCCACTTGCACATGATCGCAAACTGAATAAAAAAATTAGTGGGTAAAATAATAAATATTTTGGGTGGTTACATTTAGGTGAAAGACAATTTTCGTTAATATATTTACTCGTTTCGGTGTAGTAAAAAGGCTCCCATTTTGTAATACTATTAATCAGCTGAATTAGCATTTGAAAACGTCGCAGTACTTTTTATTCCGGCTTCGCATTGAAAATCTGTCGAGAAAATCTGTGTGCGTTTCCAGTTGGCCTTTGCATGACGCAACTGATAGTGCACTGCGGTGATTTTATTATAATATGTTTTGAATTGTTCCACAAATATTTCTCCGCCAAGTTTTGTAAAGGTTTTAAATGTATAGCACAACATCGTTAATGAAGCGAATTAAGACTATTCTAAGGGTGGGTCTCGAATTCGAAGCGAATCTCGATACGGTACGGAGGCGTGGCTAAACGAAGATACGGTTCGCGAAGCCACCTCATGAGGTGGTTACGGCGCCGTAACTTTCGTTTAGCCACGCCCGCGTACCGTATCGAGATTCGCTTCGAATTCGAGACCCACCCTAAGTTATTCTAAGAATACGAATCTGGAGTTACCAGTACCTTAACTAACACCGCTTTTTTAAATTTGCAAGAATTGCGAGCTGAAATGAATCAGTGAATTTGTGATATCGGGCAAAATATCGGCCTGTCTAATTTTTATTAGTATTAAATGATTTTTCATAATTATTTTATTAGCATTTACTTGTTTAGTTTTCCTTTGTAATTTAAAACCATTTTATTAATTTTCAAGTAGGTCGAAATAATTTCTAAAACTCAATATACAGTAATTGAAAAATTTTTGCCGATCTTTATGGAAAATCATTTTACCATTCTCACACAATTTGTTAAGATCAAGAAGATGGTGAGGGGCGTTTGTGAAATTTGTTAAAGAGATTTGTGAAATCATTTAATCCCATTACTGCATGCTGTGAGCTGGCCGGCACACATAGATGTTGTGCAGTGTTGTTTTACTAAGTAAAAGTAAATAGTAAACCCTAATTAGTAAGGGCTTTTGTGCAGCCTACTAATTAAGTAAATAGTAAGCTAGCACCGGGAGCAAGTAGTAAATAGTAAAGGTGTCAGTTAGATAATATTAAATAGTAAGTAAAATGAGCAAGTACCGCTCGTCATATTATACTTAGTAAACCAGACTTTTACTTTCAGCAAAATAGAAAAAATGCAGCTGATTCAGCAAGTTCGTTGTTGAGACCGACCCTAATGCAGTCAGGGTACAGTGAACTAGGTAGTAACCTGCGAAACGCTGACAGCAGCAGTAATACTGTCCCACTGTGACGATTCTTTCAGCTGCATATTTGCAGTATTTATTATGTCGTAAGCATTTCCGTTTAATTTAACTTCAATACAGATCACGCTTACCTGTGACTATTCTTAATCCGGATAGTAGAGAAAAGTATAATATTTGTTACTAATTAAGTAAATAGTAACAGGTTTTTGGATAAAAAGTAAATAGTAAGTAAATAGTAGAGGCTGAATTGGTACGATAGTAAATAGTAAAAGAATAGTAAAGGTCGAAAAATCAGGGATATTAAATAGTGAGAGGCGTGTAAATTTGATAGTAAAAACAACACTGATGTTGTGCAGATCGTAGTGTAGGGGCAAATTTAAGCTTCCGTCGAGAGGTGCTTCTCGTTGCCGGTCAAAAAAATTAATGAGTACAATAAATTATTTACAACAAGCATAATTCTGACTTTAATTTTTTGTGTAATTCTGAGGCCTGGGTGTTTTGGTATTGTTTGTCCATTTATGCCGGTTATTTTGGCATGATTTTCATGATTTACCGATTGTTTTTGGTGTTATTTGTCTATTAATTAGTATGTCGTTGTTTCGGTGTGTTTGAACGGAGCGCGCGCGCTAATCGAGTTTGGTGATAATTTTAATCGCGACTGCATGACTGATGTGATAAGACATTTTCGGTATTTTCGGGCCAAAATGACGTGTTGTTTTTTTTTCTGGCATCCATGAGGCATGAAGTGTTGCAAATTTTGCTAGCATCGGCGGTGCCGCTGCCGCTCCAGGCGGTGTGGAATGGTTTTACCGTTATTCGCGGAGGGGAAATTAGGGCCGCTTTGTCTGTGTCACAAGTCATACCATCCATCTGGAGTTGGGAGCACGGTGGACTTCCGGCAACTGCAGGCTGCACGCAGTCGTCGCGGACATGTACCGTCAGATCTGCAAAAGCCGCAACACCCGTGATTTCCGTTCACTGACACCCAGCAGATTTGGCTGTCACAGAGAAGGACGATCTCCACACTGTATGTTGCCGCTTGCACGAATAAGACATCTTCCGAATTCGTTTCGGTGAAACAAGTGGTGACCAGCTGATTAACTATGACAGTGAAAAGGTCATCTGCATCTATACATCCACTCGGTCAGCAAGACTCAGGGAGACACGTCTACGTACACGTACGTACGTACGGCTCCGACTTCCACATGACATCGGATGTGCGGACGCAATAGCACTCGTGCATGTGACCCGAATCCCGCCGCTTACTGACAAAGGACCAAATTCACTTGCGACTATTGTTATGGCGTCAAATGTCCCGGAAATTATAAGATATTCAGTGTCCAATATTCCTTCAAAACCGCGTTATGGGAATTAATTTTAAGCACATATTATTTTATTATTAATAGTATCACGTTATCATGCGGAAAGTAGTCAACTCTGTTCTAGTTAGAGTGCGTACTGGAAATAATCTAAAATATTTCGCTAGACAAACTTTTAAAAACTGCGAAACAACGGTGTAATTATCCAGTCAAACAGTTCCGTTCCAAAAATTTAATGACATATTTCATAATATACGTATGTATAAATTATACGTATGTATGGCGTGCTCTGATCGTCAAAAGTTGACAGGTGCCGCGATATTCAGTTTTTTTTGACTACTCTTGCAAGAGTTAAAGTTAGTCTTTTTCTCAGATAAATTAACTGTTACTGGCTTAATGCGACAATGAACAAATGAGGTGACGAATATATGTGTGACATCAATGGTGGTGCGACATAATGCAACTTGTTTAGTTGCTGTCATTTAAGACTGCACACCCAAAACTGGTGGTCCCGCCTGTTTTGTTTTCAGACAACGCGTTTAATTAATTGTTCCAAGTCAGGTGATCGGGACAGTGAATGGAGCGGTCACATGCAATGCCAGAATTCAATGGGAGAAAAAGTGCAAAACGGTAGCACCATGTAATTCGACTTCTCTGGGTCAAGTGTATAATTAATCCAATGAATTAAAGCATCAGTTGGTGGAAAATTACGCAGGCATTTACATCTCATAGTCCAGTTGATTGGCGTGAGAACTGTTATAAACAATGTTCAGATTTTTAATAAGCATCGCCAATGGAGCTCGACAATATTACAGCTGGAACAGTGAGTGGAACTGACAAAATAAAAATGTGTCATGATTTGTGACTTGCATTTGTGGACCTGTGGTTGCTGTTGCTGCAAATGCATGCACACGCTGTTCATTCACACTGGCAATTATTAAGGAAATATCAACCCTTATTTCTGAAACTACATTTTTCTACATTTCTCTCTTTCTAACTTTCGTGAAAATAAAGCAACGCGCCGTATTTTGTATCCTACTTTTAATTAATTAATTATTAAATATTAATTAAATAATAAAAACAATTAATAGGAATTTTTATTTAGGTGACGAGAAAGTACTGTAAATGTTAATATTCCATAAAACTGTATTCTTATTTATTATCTAACTTGTGCACATGTAAATGAGCTACCTGCAGCTGTTAAAAAACACGACTCTCTTAACAAGTGGATTTTAACTGCGGTAAATTCCACACAGACAACGTACATAATATTATATTTCCCGAGTCACCGAATTCCACTGAGCCGTGAAATTAAGGAAACATGTCGCACCCAGCAGCTGTCTTTTCTTGGGTATCAATTTATGACTTGCATTTATGGTTGCTGCCTTTTATTAGTTAGGCGTGCATTCGATGACATTTGCAATCAGGTAACTACCCAGTTTTTACAAAAACTTATTTTTGGAAATACATAGTGTATATTTTCTGATTTTATTTATGCAGACTTTCGCGAGAATAAAACAAATTAACCAAAGAAAATTATTTACTTTACGAAAATTTAATTAATACTTAGCAATGTAATTATCCTATGAAATTGTTTTCTAACTGACATAAAACTAAGTGAGGTTTCCAGCTGTTAGAAATATTCAGCTCCGTCAACGAATGCATTTCAATTGCGGTATACCACAATAAATATCGTCCAACATTGCGAACTGTCTGCCATCAAAGTACGATCACTGTCAGAGCAATGCTGATCAGGCACTGCTGGCAACATTAATTGTGAATTGAATAATATATATATACCTGTAAGCACAATATTAATGCGTATACAAACAGGATTAAGTTTGGAGCGCGAGATCCAGAAAAATAAGTCCATCTCAAATAAAGAGCAATTCCCTCATGTCTCCGCAGTGTTCTGGTTGGCGCGCAGTGCCCGAAATCTGGCGATTTCTCAGCGGAAAGGCTTTGCATAATTCTACCAGCAAGTGCGCTTTGAACTTCTACAGAAATAAATTCATTACCATTACCCGCTAAGTTTTCATAATTCCACACAACTATTTTTTTTTTAAAAACTGGAAAAGCTATAATTGTTTAATTACAGGAAAACATACCACAGTTAAAAAACACACCGAACACCTTGAATCGTTATTATGGAGAGAAAAATACGGTGCAAAAATATTGTCGAAAACCAAGCATATCTGTACAGCAGTATTTGTATGGTTAGTAAGCGCGAACGACCAATCCCTATGACGCCACTATTCTACGATCACCCACTCTTGGTCAAAGATACAGTCCGAATTAAATCGACAACAATCGCAACGGTAATATAAAATATAAACATGCGGCATTGGCGATATACAGATACGGTTCTCGACGCTTTCCAGAACAACAAGGTCAAATATTCTGATGAAATGTACAACTGAAATACTTTTAAGCATACAGTAACTAGTAATAATATAGGTGATATTAACATAATGCTTCGTTGTTATAAGTACTTACAGAAGTATCTGTGGATGTCAGGTGATCGATCCACCGTGATTGTACTTAACAAAACAACCTATTTTCTGCCAAATACTTGAATACAATTATCAATAAAAATAAAAATCAAATAAAAATACTATGATAAATCATAATTATAATTCACAGCGGCAAACGTCACAACAAGAAATATTCCATGTTGCAGATTTGTAGCGATTTATGGGGAACTAAAGCCACTACACTACGGTGGTCACAATGCCAACACATTCACCGTTCAATACTTTGCCGCCTACAAATTACTACGTACGATAAATACGGTCAAGTGCAAAAACGTTCAAATCGATCAATTCAATGATTAGCGTTATTATCAGATGATTTATGTCATATAAAATTCAGGTACTTGCTGGTCGTACCTGCACGGGTTCTCCATGATAGCTGTGTAGTCCAGAATGGCTCTGGGACACGCAACGGTCGCCGTGAAAATCACGCGTATCTACGAAAAGTTGCCGTACAAATACTTCCCAGAATCTAAACTAATATCAGACTTTACCGTGAATTGTAATCGACCAAAAAGGAAACGGAACCGCTTCGTCTGTATTGTAACGCTCGTTACAATACCATAACAGATCAGATGAAACACAACAGTTATTAAAACATTAATTGCTATGAACAAAAATTTATTTAATTATGCTTGTTTAATCAGTCTTTTTTTAGTGCAGTTTAATAAAATAATTTATTCATTTTAATTGATCAACGCTGTTCTCTTTTATTCGCTAACTAATATACTATTTGTTTCAGCATGCTAGCGCAAGATCTATTTTGTTGGGTTCAATAGGAACAATTAATAAATTTTGCTCATTTTACTTAAAGAATAATTGGGTCCGCAATTTTCGAACTTAATTAAAATAAAGGCTTGAGTTTACGGTACTGATATATGTGTGGACACTTTTGGGAGAATTTTCCAGATTTGAATCTCGATCACGTGCGTGGCTTCCGGATGGACAGCCGCCCAGCGAGTTGGCGTTCGATAAACGTCGCGTAAAACCTGATCAGGAATCGTCTCGTTCGTTTGGCCGTAATCACGTACAATGATCAATCCGTAATTAAAGGTGACCTTTCGATTGGTCGTCTTCTTCGTTATTGATCAGTGCGCAAAGTCAACAGCCGAAGGCCCGAAAGCAAAGTTTCATGCGCGGCACTTGTACCAACCAACTAGTGTCAGGAGATAGCGTCCTCACCGCTGTACAGCCGGCAGTATGGTCGGTAGGCCCAGTAGGCCAGCAAATGTCGGCACAACGTACTGTTAATTTTTGATTTACCTATTTTACTCAAGCCCGCAATTGCTGGAACATACGTCGAAGTTCTATATTTTGTAATAATAGTCTTTCACACTGATTAATATATTTTTTCTTCTTTCCCTCGACCATACAATGCATGAAATACCCCAACAGCTCCATGATAAACCGACAAGAATTTATGAGAAAACATACCAATACGCGATCTACATTGGTGGTCAGATGTTTTTTGTACGATACGTTATGGATCATACACATTCGTGTCCTCAAAATTTGCACATTTACTTAACATATGTTTATGTGACCTTTATATTATATCACTGGTGAGAAATTATACACATGAACAGGTACATATATACGTGCGTTACTGATATATTATCCTGATAATAGAACATAAATTTTTGAGTCAGCTGCGATCGAAGGTAAGTATCTAGCACGTAAACCATAACGAACCATAGCGATATGAATCCGAGTTGCTTTCTTTTGTCACTTTGTTGAGGGCGATTTCCGCAGAAACTGCAGCCGATAGAATAGGCTCCACGGCGATTTACTACAATATTAATAGCATTAGTATAACTTGTTATACTAATATATAAGTTTTGCTAATATATAAGTTTTGCTAATTTAGTATAATTTTGCTAATATTCGGAACATGTATTGTCGTGCAGTTATATAATATTATATTAGTGGTCAGGGTTAGAATTTCAGTGGTCCACGGTGGTTTTCAGCGCTTGCGGTCCGAATCCGACATTCAGCGGTCCCAGTCAAAGTCCGAGTCAGACATTCAGCGCGGGCCACCAGCGCCGAAGACAGTAGTCAGCGTACTCAACGCGTCGCATGCGAGGCCGTCCCTGTTCATCATCCAAGCTCACATGCAGCACGGCAAAGCAGTACTGTGCTGTGCTCACAGCTCGTGCTTGCAAAATCGATTAACAATAAGACGCACGTCGTCGAATTACGGTATTTCGATCGCACACACACACACCGTGCATATTGATGCAAGGTTTCGTAGTGTAGTGACTATAAGCTATGGTGTCGTTGTGGACTTGAGCAGATCTTTAACTAAAATGCAGTAAGACATGGTTTTTTTTAAAAATTATTTTTTTTTACTTTTCGATGATTACAATGTTCCCGCAATTTGCGGCGCGGTAACCAGAATTTGTTATAATAAATCGGTAAAAAAGTCCCTAAGGACAAACTTTTTACAGTTATTTTGAATCGCTGGATTGGACAAATCATTAACGTTAAGACATAAAATTTTTTTGGTCGAATTAAAAATTAATTGTAGAATTATATAAAATGTACAATTATAATTATATAATATATGGTGTAAACAAACAAAGTGGGCATGTTGGGCAGGAACCGCTCAAACGCGTGAGACTGTTGTGGTTTACATAACGAACCATACTCCAAAATGATGTTGTCTGGTTTCAAAATGCTGTTGTAATAATTACTGGCTACAAAGCATCACTATATAACGTTTGCATCCTGTTGACGAAATGTTTGTTGACCAAATTAAAGTGCGCACTGTGCAGCATACTGCCAAAATTTAACATCGATGAGAAAAACTTTTGTTTTCAAAAAAAATAAATCTAAATTAAATTTTTAAGAAAATAAAAAATCGCTAAACCGTCCGTAATAAAACGAACTGTCCGTTTCTCTATAGAAACCAACCAAACAGCCGCCTCAATCCCCGCCACCGATTCCCGCGTCGGATCACAAAGCTAGCTGTCTCTAGAGTCCGAATCCTTGTCTGGTCACCGTCCTCACCCGTTCGGCCGCCACCGACAGCGCCTTCGTGCCAGCTCCATAAAAGAGGCACTGAAACTGCAGAACCGCGGCAGCAACGTGCTCCCATGCGATCACTTCCGGGTGACGCTGACAACCCAGTGGAGTGTCTTTCACGTGGGCGCCATGCAAAAAAAGCCGAAATACAGCGCTGACCAAGGGGAAGGTGGAAGCGTAGCAGGAGGAGGGCGATTCGCGTTGTGGATGGGTACTAGAGATCAGGTGGAGAACGCGACGGTGGTGGATTATATTAATGCAAGTTTTGTCGATGGGATACATCATCAATGCGCCGGAATGCGTATATTCTGAACCAAGGTAATTAGTGAAGTACCTCGTACTCTGTTTGCAATAGCGTTTTATCGCTGTTTTATTTCTACACATTTTTTAATAATTAATCCTGCTCAATTATAAACGTGAGACTTTTCCGCTTGCGATAAACGCCGGACGTGATAATTCCGAGCGTTGGCAGATCGAAAAAAATAGACCAGTAATAGCGCGGGAGATTATTCAGCAAGCTTGTTGATTTTGCGAGCGTTAAAAACTGATGTGAATTGGTGCGCGGTGAAAATATCTTCGGTATGAAAATAGCTAACTTACTTTCTAACTTTAATGCGGAACTACCGCAGCATGCTGATGATGCGATACGAATGTGATCTGCGACATAGCATTCATAAAGACGGTTAATTAAAACGTTAATTAGATCCTTAATTAGCGTAATTACACCAGTTCCGTCAACGTCATGCAGCGGTTGCCGCGCAAGTGCCATTCAGTTCTAATTATTCTAAATAAAATTAGTTATAAAATTAAAAAGAAATAACAATTAATCACCGGCTAATTAGTGACTAGTTGTCTGGTGGTTGTTATAGCATAATTAAATGAGATTTCTGTAAAAACCGCTGAGTATACATAATCTAAAAGCTATAATAATCACCAATTATTATTATAGGATCCAATATGTTCTGCTAAATGCAAATTAGGCAGTTGCTAATTACAGGCCTAATTAATTCTATCGATCTGCGGCAGGGGCGAAATAAAGGGGGGGGCGGTCCGCCCCCCCTAAATTGCCTTTTTGTCCGCCCCCCCCCGAATTTTTCTTCGAAAATGTCGATTTTTTTGCATTTTTTTCGCTTGGAAAAAGCTCCCAATACGAAGAAACAGGTGATTTTTCGTAAAAACAGCGCAAAAAAACGCTAAAAACCGCTAAAACAATGAAAAAATGATTTTTTTTAACTACTTTTTTTTATTTTTCTGTCCGCCCCCCCGCGGACGTCTAGAAATTGTCCGCCCCCACCGCGGAAAAAAACGGCTAAA
>JAQGAU010000979.1:0-22204 GCA_034698045.1 Paramacrobiotus richtersi | reverse complement strand
CTTGCCACGGTGCGATGGGATTTGTATTTCCGATAGGAATTGTGGATCAGTTTGGCCATCTGGGGCGATGTACGCTGGCCTGAAGGCATGATGGTGCTTTTAAGAATTCACCAGCGGAAACAGGACATTCGGAAACTGCGCAAAACAAGTAAAATTTCTACAACATCGGAAAAAATGTGATGTAATTAATGATTTAAAACTGAAAAGTGAAAACATGCAGTGACATCCGAAGTTCAGAACCACTCGGTGACAACCACACGAGGGCGCAGGGTTGACGCAAGCGACGCGCTTAGAAAGAAGCGCGCAGTGGCGCGCGCGCATGCTCTGCAGGCGCTGGGCAGTGGCCACTGCCGAAATGCCCCGCAGTTCGTACGATCTGCGAAAGTATTCTGAACCTCTGTGGCCTGCGGCTGTGGACGGATAGTTTTAACAGAATGACCATTGAATTCATAAGAACAATAATATTTCTCTAATGACTGAAAGACGCACGCAGCCACGCAGGCATGCAGACTGATTAAATCCGGACATAAATTTTGATCCGCTGTCAGTTTACATTTTATGTATGTTGGGTAAAAATTCATTTTAATATTGTGCAGAATAAACCGGGTTTCGATTAACCGACGACGACATACGGACGGACCCTGTAGGACGTTGTAAACATTTCGAAAATTTGATACCATAGCCAGAATGTCCAAATCATTGAATACCGAGTTTCAGCTATACGATCTCGCGGCCGATCTCGTACTAGAAGTCTGCAGTTTTCTAACAGTCCACGACCAATGGAACATGAAAAGGTATACGTCAGCGATGGTACTATAATACAAATCAGTATCGCGAACAAATAACAGTCCGTGCAGGTAACACAAAACAGCTTTCACTGTATTTGTAGGATCTGTCGATGGTGGAGATTAAATCTGTCCGACACGTGTCTATCCAGATTGGTCCACATGGACGGTTCCAATATGCTGGATCAATCCGAGGATTTTCTGCAACATGCATTAAACCTGCATGTACAGAAGAACACCAAGATTTTGGTTCTACGACACATATCTTTCCAACCGAGATGCTACAAATTCGGTATTATTGCGCGAGCCATTCAGCAAGCAAGAGCCAACCTAGTACAGCTGATCCTCCTGGACTGCAGTGTACAGGAAGAGTTTGCGGGGGCGGCCTATTACTGGCAGCTCGGTCCCCACGACTTCTCTCACTATATGTTGCAGCGCCTGATTTCTGCTACGAAAAAGCTGGTTTTCGTCAATTACACCATGTGGAATGCTCTGGGTGATGACGTGTTAAGTTTTTTGGAGGTCGAAATGCCTCGATCTACAGCTAACCACCACGGTCTAATCGACGAGGGGGAAACATTTTATGAGAAGTTGCCGGTTATTCTTCCCAGACTGGAGTTACAAGACTCCAGCAAGCCCTTAGTTCAGCAATTTCAGGCCTTCATTATGGCGATCAACTGCAGCTGCCCGGAAGTGAGCCCGGAAGTTCGAAATGATGTTGTGCAGCTGTACAACTCCTGGATGCACAGCGATACACCAGAGTACCAGTTGGTAGCCATCGGCCGCCTCATTAAAGGGTAACATATACCGAAAACGGTCTATTTGACCCGATATTAAACACATATGACTAGTACGACACTAAGCAGTTCTCTGACTATTCAATGCGTCATATCGCGTTCTTCTTGTTTCTAGGTTGAATGACGGGATGCCTCCGTATTTGACCCGGGATTTGTATGTGGATGTACCGGCTCTACGGCAGTTGGACCCGCTGACCTTGAACAAACTCACCATGGAAGCTTTGCATCGAATTTACTTTTGAGAATGGTTGTCTGTTCCCGCTTGTTATAGTTTGGAGTTTGCCCATTTTTGGCGGAGGTCACATACAGTTGTAACGGATGCATTATACAATACTTACGACTTCGTTCAGTTTTACAGCCTGTACAATTACGTTTGCCATTAACTTTTACAAATGAATATGACTTTGTTGGGCAGATGCTGCCAAAACAATAAATAAAAGTCGGATTTCGTAAAAGTAATGATAAAATTAATAGCACTAAAAAATGCGGTCCAGTTAACCGTATACGTAGTGGTCCTGACTTGTGAGATAGATATCGCACTGCCATTGAGATATCGAGCGCTGTAGCTGCGGAAAAAAATGGACACTGGCCATGGCACACCGACTCCGCAGCCATCAAAAAATGTGATACATAATGAAATTCAAACCAGAAACATCCGAATTGTTCTCTCTCTAGATCTACGTTGATACAGCCGTTCATTCTCGATGCTCTGTATATGCGCACATAACCTTTGCCTGCTGATTGTGAGTAGCTTACAACAGATCAATGACCATAGTTAAGAACAATGATATTTCTTTGTTTAATGACTGAAAGACGCAGGCAAACATTTTTCTGTTTCCCGACTGGTTAGAATCCGGATGTAAATTCTGGTCCGCAACGCCGCTTTCAGTTGACGTAGCAGACGTACCGTATATTATATTGTCTAAAAATTCATCATACAGCGTAGAAAAAAATCCCTTGGGTTAAATGCTGACGACCTACGCATTTTGTTGCACGTGGTTTAATAGCGACCCTAAACATTTCTGGATTCTGGTAGCCAGAATGTCCAATTACTCATTAAATACCGACTTTCGGCTATACGATCTCGCGGCTGACCTCGTACAAGAAATCTGCAGTTATTTGGCAGTCCACGACCAATCGAACATGAAAAGGACGTAATCGGCGGTATAACAAGTCAGTCCGCAGTCAAAAGTAGTAAATCAAATTGTTGTAGACTAGGCTGTAAGTGTTGGATTTCCAAGTAAACAATAAAAATAATAGTTTTTTTATTCTCTGTGTATATCGCGAACAAGATTTAATAACACTTTGTGCAAGTAACACAAAAAATTTGTAATATATTTCTAGGATCTGCCGATGGTGGAGATTGAATTTGTCCGAAGCTTGTCTGTCCAGATTGGTCCAAGTGGACGGTTCCAGCATGCCAAAGCAGTCGGAAACTCTTCTGAAACATGCAATAAAGATGCATGTACAGAAGAACACCAAGATTTTGGTTCTGCGACACATATCTTTTCAAGCGAGACGTAATAAATTCGGGATTACTGCGAGAGCCATTCACCAAACAAGAGCCAACCTAATGCAGCTGATCCTCATGGATTGCAATGTGCACGAGGACTTTGCTGGGGCGGCGTATTACTGGCTACATCCGGAAAAACTCGCCGATTATATGATACAGCGCTTAATTTTGGTTACAAAGAAGCTGATTCTCGAGAATTACACCATGTGGAATGCTCTGGGTGGTGTTGTGTTATGCTTTTTGAATAGCGATATGCCTCGATCTACATCCAATTACACGGTGGGAAATGTTTGGAAGAAATTACCGGTTGTTCTGTCCCGACTGGAGCTTGACTGCAGCAAGCCGTTTGTTCAACACTCTCATGCGTTCATTATGGCCATAAACGCCAGTTGCCCGGAAGTGAACCCGAAGGTTCGAAATGATGTTGTGCACCTGTACAATTCCTGGATGCACAGCGATACACCAGACTACCAGTTGGAATCAGTCGGCCGCCTCATTAAATGGTAACATACCGAAAGCTGACTGTTTGAACTGATGTTCACATAATCCATGATTAGAACGGCACTAATCAGTTCTGGACTCTCTGAATGTTTAATATGTAATTATCGCATTGTTCTTGCTTCTAGTTTGAACGAAGGGGTGCCGGAATATATATCCGGGGATGATTTGTATGTGGATGTACCGGCTCTACGGCAGTTGGACCCGCTGACCTTGAACAAACTCACCATGGAGGCCATGCATCGAATGTACTTTTGCTAATGGTTATCTGTTCAGACTGTTCCACTTGTTGTGAACTTGTAGTTGGGCTAAGGTCACCCCCATTTTAGGCGTATTTTACGCGAGCATAATGCTCGAAGTTGTAACGTTAACGGATGCATTACGAGTTCGTGCAGTTTTCCAGCGTATACAATTACGTGTGCCCTTTTATTCGTGCAAATTTTGAATATGACTTTGTAATTGGGCAGATGCTGCCAAAATAACAAACAAAAATCGGATTTCTCAAAATTAAAAATACACAAAGTTAAAATAATGCTGCCCAGCTAACCGGACATTGATATCGCACTCATCAGTGTACTTGGAAGGAAGAGGACTAGGCGCACCGGAAAAAGCCCCTCATTCGGAAAAGTTTCTTGACATGTTCGTTGATGAATCGCTTGGCCATGGGAAAATCCAGATTTATGAGATCTCTGTACTCGGTAGCATTACTAGCATACGATTTCCCAAAGCTTACTTAATCATACTAAATTCTCTTTCTACATGTACGTTGATACGGCATCTCGTCCTGGCGCTCGATGCTGTGACCTCTTTAATTGGCCTAATTTTTAACAGAATGACCATAGAATGATAGAACAGGCAGACATCTTTGTGCCTCTTTCCAGATTGATCAAATCTTGACGTAAATTCTGACCCGCTTTCAGTTTACGTGAATAATGTATAAAAATTCATTATACTGCGCAGAAATCGGTTAGCTTTAATTGACTGCCGACGACTTACGGACGGATCCTGTTGCACGTTTTAAACATTTGGAAAACCCTAACAGCCAGAATGTCCTCATTGAATACCGAATTTCAGCTATACGATCTCGCGGCCGACCTCCTACAAGAAATCTGCAGTTATTTAGCAGTCCACGACCAACTGAACATGAAAAGGTACGTTAATCGGTCATAACACGAACCAGTGCGAATATATACGTAAAGCTGTAAACGAATTGTCGTAAACTAGACGAGTGCTGGGTTTTCTTGTATACATTAAAACAAAATGTTGTTGTTTTTTTTTAATTCTCTGTGTGTATCGCGAACAAATATCAGTCCGTGCAGGGACTACAGAACAATCTCCACTGTATTTATAGGATCTGCCGATGGTGGAAACTGAATTTGTCTGACGCGTGTCTGTCCAGATTGGTCCAAGTGGACGATTGCAGCATGCCAAACCAGTCCGAAACGTTTCTGGAACATACATTAAAGATGCATTTACAGAAGAACACCAAGATCATGGTTCTACGACACATTTCTTTTCCAGCGGGATGTAAAAAGTTTGGTATTATCGCGAGAGCCATTCAGCAAAATGGAGGCAACCTAATACAGCTGATCCTCATGGATTGCAATGTACAGGAGGAGTTTGCTGGGGTGGCGTATTACTGGCTGCATCCGGAAAAGCTTGCCGATTATATGATACAATGCTTGTTTTTGGCTACAAAGAAGCTGGTTCTCGTCAATTACACTATGGCGAATGCTCTGGGTGGTGTTGTGTTATGCTTGTTGGATGATGATATGTCTCAATATGCCTCCCAGCTGCGAAACATTAGGAAAAAATTGCCGATTGTTCTGCCCAGATTGGAGTTAGACGGCAGTCAGCCGTTCGCTCAGCACTACCATGCGTTCATTATGGCGATCAACGTCAGTTGTCCGGAAGTGAGTCCGGAGGTCCGAAACGATGTTGTGCGGCTGTACAATTCCTGGATGAACAGCGGTATAGAAGAATACGAGCTGGAATTGGTCGGCCGCATCGTTAAATGGTAATACAGGCATATGAAGGATCCTGTCTGAAGTAGAGAAATTTTATTATTTCAATATGCGCGTATGTAAATAAATTTCCACACTGAATGACTCTGTCTGAATGTTCACATAATCGGAAATTGGGAATTTTAGAACAGCACTCAACAGTTCTGGGACGTGTCTCTGACTGTTCAATGCGTTATTATTAAATTTGTTTTGTTTCTAGTTTTGACGAGGGGGTGGCTGAATATATATCCGAGGATGATTTGTATGTGGATGTAGCGGCTCTTCGGCAGTTGGATCCGCTGACCTTGAATAAATTCACCATGGAGGCCTTGTATCGCATGTACTTCTGAATTGATTGGCTGTTGCCATGACTTTGGCAACTTGTAGTTTTGTTAAGTTTGCCCTTTACCTGATTGTGAGCATAATGCACAAGTTGCAACGGATGCGTTATACAGTACTTTTGACTTATGGTACGCTGTTTCACTTTGCCATTAATTTTTACAAAATTAATGAAGATGACCTTGTTGGGCAAATGCTACGAAAACAGTACAGAAAAGTCCGATTTCATTAGTTATACAGATACACAACGTTAATAAATGCTGTCCGGCTAGCCGGACATCGATATTGCACTCACCCACTCACATTGTTGTTGTTGTTGTTCCTCTTCTCGCCTTGTAGAACAGACTTTGAGTGCCAGTTGGTTTGTCTGCTCGGTAAATAAACTAAACTAAACCAGTCCGGCATTCAGTTACAGCTGTTACACTGGTGACCAGTGTAACAGCTGTAACTGAATGCCGGAAGCGGGAATAGATTAGTGACTGCACGAGGGGGCTGCGCTGACGTACACTCCTAATTACAACCAACCGCCCTTGAGATACCGAGCGCTGTAGCTGCCTGCGGAAAAAATGGACGCTGGTACGCAGACTCCGCAAGCCAAACGGGTCATTCCAACGTTAAAAGCAGCAACATTCATCATCGGCGCATTCTCTCGTTCGCCATCGTTTTTTGTGCTTGTTTTTGATTTGTGAACCACTCATGGTCTTTTAAGCTGTTAATAACCTTCAACAACAGTACGACTGTAGAACCAACATATCGCATCGCCCTCGAAGGGGCATCGGCGCGGGGATCGAACGTCTGAATGAAAGCCGTCCACATTGGTCGTGTCATCTGGAACCTATAGCCACATGCAGCTGGAAGAATTGGAATGGCATTGATTACCTGGAGAAGTTTTCCGTTGAACCCACCAGAAAAACTCGATTAGAACTGGATCGCGTCATTCGGAAAAGTTACTTGCACATGTTCTGTGATGAATCGCCGGGGAAAATCGAGATTTACGAGCGATCTCCGTATTCAGCGGCGTATGTCTTCACAAAGGTTAATCTGCAGGCGGGATATCTGGAACCAAAGGATGTGGATTCCTTGCAGGAATCGTACCGAATGGAAATCGAACCGCAGTTTAAGGTGAGAGCAGTACTCTTCGTAAACGTAACTAGGTGATAATTTTTCTAATAGTAATAATTTTTTTAATAACTTTTTTAATATTATTCTTTTTAATATTATTTTTTTTAATAGTGATAATTTTTTTTGATAATTTTGTTTTATTGCGGTGGTGCTGTTTTGAGTTGCTCACGCTTGAGATAGCTAGTGTATCACTGTGGCGGTATTTTAGATGAATGCCACGATCTATCTGCGCACACCGCCCGACCTTTGTCAAAAGCGCCGTCATTCGCGTAATGGAGATCGAGACAGGCGAACTGTTGGACGCCGGTGACGGTGTCGTCAACCGGGATTACGAAAACACCGTTTTCGCGTGTCATGAAGATGTATTCGGTCCGGATAAAGTCCAGCCAACTGCCACGTTAATCATCGACGAACCGCAGGGAGAACTGAGTGTCAAGGAGAAACTGGAGGTCATCGTTCGTTACATTGAAGAAAAACGCTTCCTGGACGGGACGACGCACTGTTACGGTGGTGGCGGATCCGGTATGGGGCGGCTCTCTGTTCTTTACACGACATCTTGATTAAGTGGTACGTTTGTACTGAACTGATTGTATTTCATGTGAATTAGTCACTGATGTTTTGTTTAAAGGTCACGGGGAAGAATGCAGCGCTCGGAATGGTGAAAAAGCCTTCAATGTCACCAAGGCTGCCGGGATGCTGTCTTCGTGGCACATGGCGGAATTCTCTGACACATGAAAGAGCGCCACAGTACTGGCCCGTGTCAAGCGGAACTGCACTACGCTTGTCCTCTGCAGCGCCGGTATGATACGGTTTCTTGTCTATTGTCAGCAGTCGTCCAGCGAGTTCTTTTGCGGGGTTGTTGTGTGACCATTCTAATTGGGTGCAACACTTCTATGCATATGTTGATGTACGTACAGGCTGCCCATGCCGAACCGCTGGGAATGTCTAACCAGTATTCGGAAAAAGAAAAAGCACTGAGGTAAAATAAATAATCAGTCTTCGTTATGTAAGGAAGCGTTTCTAATCAAATGTACTGCCATTTGTTTGTACTTCTGCATAACAACTTGATTGAGGTTTGATGTTCAGAAATAGAGTTTTTTATAATGCATCATTTTTGTGCTCGTTTTGGAAGGCTGATGAGTTTATGGAAACATTTCTGAAATGCAGGTCACTTTAATTCTGTCATGCAATCGTTTTTAGGAGCGAAACGAGTTGGCAGCAGTCGTTGAATCGGAAACGAAACGCCGTCGGTTGACGTGAGTGAAGAATCCAGGTGTGACGATTTCGATGAGCTGGACATAGATATGGGCCATCCGTTGCATTTTGCAAAAAAACTCGAGAGACACACGACTTACTAATACCCGAACACCTGTCAGTAGTTTGAACTACTGGCTACGGCCAAGTTATAAAGCACTATTCTTTATAGCATTTTTAACGTGGATACAACAGCAAAGTATACGCCCGAAAATTGTATACGTAGACGCTAAGTTGAAAAAGCAGATGCAAATTCATCCATTACCTCAACTGGACAAGCAATACGATGGCCGCCATCGTATTGCTTGTCCAGTTGAGGTAATGGATGGATTTGCCATCTGCACGATGTTGTGCAGCTGTACAATTCCTGGGTGCATAGCGATACGCCTACCCCAGTACCAGTTGGTAGCAATCGGCCGCTTCATTTAGGGTAACGTACCGAAAGCTGACTGTGCTGAACCGATGTTTACATATTCGATTATTAGAACGGCACTAAAAATTGTAAGAAGTTCTCTGACTGTTTAATACATCATAGCGCATTGTTCTTGTTTATAGTTTGAATGACGGGATGCCTGCATATTTGTCCGGTGAATATCTGCATGTGGCATTGTGGATGTGCCGGCTGGACGGCAGTTGGACACGCTCACCTTGAACAAACTCACCATGGAGGAGGCGTTGCATCGAATATACTTTTGAGAATGGTTGTCTGTTCCCGCTTGTTATAGTCTGGAGTTTGCCCATTTTTGGCGTAGTTAGTTCACCGGAGCATAATGCATAAAGTTGTAACGGATGCATATGCATTATACAATATGACTTCGTTCAGTTTTACAGCGTGTACAATTACGTTTTGCCATTAACTTTTACAAATGAATATGACTTTTGTTGGGCAGATTCCGCCAAAACAATAAACAAAAGTCGAATTTCATAAAATTAATGATATACTTTAATGAAGGAATATACTAATTAATATACTAATTAATAATAGTACAGCATTAAAAAATGCGGTCCATCTAACCGGCGTGGTCCGGAGACCGATGTCGCAATGCCATTGAGATATCCCGCGCCGTAGCTGCGGAGAAAAATGGACACTGGCACACTGATGCCGCACCCATCAAAAAATGTGATGAAATTCAAACCAGAAAACATCCGAATTGTTCTCTCTCCAGATCAACGTTGATACAGCCGTTCATTCCTCGATACTCTGTGTATGCACATAACCTTTGCTTGCTGATTGTGAGTATAGTTTGCAAGCACATTTTTAACAGAATGACCATCGTTAAGAACAATGATATTTCCTTGTGTAATGACTGAAAGACGCAGGCAAACATTTTTCTCTTTCCAGACTGGTTAGAATCCGGATGTAAATTCTGGGATCCGCAACTCCGTTTTCAGTTGACGTACCGTATATTGTCTAAAAATTCACCATACAGCGCAGAAAAAAATCCCTTGGGTTAAACTAAATGCTGACGGCCTACGCATTTTGTTCCACGTGGTTTAAAGTGACTTTAAACATTTCTGGATAGCCAGAATGTCCAACTCATTGAATACCGACTCTCGGCTATACGATCTCGCGGCTGACCTCGTTCAAGAAATCTGCAGTTATTTAGCAGTCCACGACCAATCGAACATGAAAAGGTACGTTATCGGCGGTAGCACAAATCAGTCCGCAGTCGAAAGTAGTAAATCAAATTATTGAAGACTAGGCTGTAAGTGTTGGATTTCCAAGTAAACAATAAAAATAATAGTTTTTTAACTCTCCGTGTATATCGCGAACAAGAAACACTTCGTGCGACTCTGCGAGTAACACAAAACAAATTTTTAATGTATTTCTAGAATCTGCCGATGGTGGAGATTGAATTTGTCCGAAGCTTGTCTGTCCAGATTGGTCCAAGTGGACGGTTCCAGCATGCCAAAGCAGTCGGAAACTCTTCTGAAACATGCAATAAAGATGCATGTACAGAAGAACACCAAGATTCTGGTTCTGCGACACATATCTTTTCAAGCGAGACGTAATACGTTTGGTAGTATTGCGAAATCCATTCAGCAAACAAGAGCCAACCTAATACAGCTGATCCTCATGGATTGCAGTGTACAGGAGGAGTTTGCTGGGGTGGCCTATTGTTGGCTGCATCCGGAAAAACTCACCGATTATATGCAACAACGCTTGATTTCTGCCACAAAGAAACTGATTCTCGTGAGGTACACCATGTGGAATGCTCTGGGTGGTGTTATGTTGAATTTGTTGAATATCGAGATGCCTCGATCTGCATCCAGCTTCGAGGTGGGAGACATTTGGAGGAAACTGCCGGTTGTTCTTCCCCGACTGGAGTTTGACTGCAGCCAGCCGTTTGTTCAACACTATCATGCGTTCATTATGGCGGTGAACTTCTGCTGTCCGGAAGTGAGCCCGGAGGTTCGAAAGGATGTTGTGCAGCTGTACAACTCCTGGATGCACAGCGATACGGAAGAGTACCAGTTGGAATCAGTCGGTCGCCTCATTAAAAGGTGCTTAACATACCGGCATCATAATCGGTGATCGGGAATTCGATTACAACTGAGGACGGCACTAAGCAGTTCTGGACTCTCTGGCTGTTTAGTTACGCGTCATATCGCATTTTTTCTTGCTTGTAGTTTGAATGAAGGAGTGCCTGTGGATTTGTCCGACGAGGATTTGCATGTGGATGTACCAGCTCTACGGCAGTTGGACCCGCTGACCTTGAACACAGTCACCATGGAGGCGTTGCATCGAATGTACTTTTGAGCATGGTTGTCTGTTCCCACTTTTTATAAACTTGTAGTTTGGCTAGGTTTGCCCATTTTAGGTGTGGCTTACCTTGAGAGTTGAGCATAATATTGGATGCATTATATAGCACTTGTGACCTCGTGCAGTTTTTCAGCGCATACAATTATTAAGTTTGCCATTTTACAAATGAATATGATTTTGTTGGGCAGATGCTGCCAAAGCAATTAACAAAAGTTGGATTTCATGAAATTAAGGATATTACAGCGTTAAACATGCTGTCCAGCTAATCGGACTGTGGTCCGGATATTCGATATGTTACGTACTCGTATAGCGCTTCGGAACGGAATAAGAATAGACCAGTGAGCGCATGAGGGGGGCTGTACTGACGTATGCGCACCGTGACAACCAACCGCCCTTGAGATACAGAGCGCTGTAGCTGCCTGCGAAAAAAATGGACGCTGGCACGCTGACTCCGCAAGCCAAACGGGTCATTCCAACGTTTTCCGCATTAGCGAAAGGCAGCAACAGTCATTATCGACGCATTCTCTCGCCATCGTTTTTTGTGCTTGTTTTTGTTTTGTTCATCACTCATGGTCTTTTAATCTGTCAGTAACCTTCACCAACAGTATGACTGTAGAACCAACATATCGCATCGCCCTCGAAGGGGGCATTGGCGCAGGGAAATCCACCTTGATCGAACGTCTGAATGAAAGCCGGCCACTGTGGTCGTGTCATGTGGAACCTATTGCCAGCTGGAAGAACTGGAATGGCGTGGATTATCTGGAGAGATTTTCCGTTGAGCCAACCAGAAAAACTCGATTAGAACTGGATCGCGTCATTCGGAAAAGTTACTTGCACATGTTCCGTGATGAATCGCCGGGGAAAATCGAGATTTACGAGCGATCTCCGTATTCAGCGGCGTATGTCTTCACAAAGGTTAATCTGCAGGCGGGATATCTGGAGCCAAAGGACGTGGATTCGCTCCAGGAATCGTACCGAATGGAAATCGAACCGCAGTTTAAGGTGAGAGAAGTACTCTTCGTAAATGTAACTAGGTGATAATTTTTCTAATAATAATAATTTTTTTATTATTATTTTTTATTATTATTTTTTTAATATTATTTTTTTAATAGTGATATTTTTTTTGATAATTTTTTTATTGCATTGGTGCTGTTTTGAGTTGCTCACGCTTGAGAAAGCTATATAGTGTATCATTGTGGCGGTGTTTTAGATGAATGCCACCATCTATCTGCGCACACCGCCCGACCTTTGTCAGAACCGCCGTAGCGCGCGGAACACTGAGACCGGCGAACTTATGGATGCCGGTGACAATGTCGTTAACCGGGATTACGAAAACACCGTCTTTGATTGCCATGAAGATGTGCTCGGGCCGGATAAAGTCCAGCCAGCTGCAACGTTGATTATCGACGAAACACTGGGAGAATTGAGTGTCAAGGAGAAACTGGAGGTCATCATTCGGTATATTGAGGAAAAACGCTTCCTGGACGGGACGACGCACTGTTACGGTGGTGGCGGATCCGGTATGGGGTGACTCTCTCTACTTTACACGACATCTTGATTAAATGGTACGTTTGTACTAAACTGGTTGTATTTCGTGTGAATCAGTCACTGAGGGGTGTTGTTTTGCTTAAAGGTCACGGGATAGAATGCAGCACTGGGAATGGTGAAAATGCCTGTTGGACTGCAAGTTTCTTGACCCTTTGAATGTTGTTTATGAACTTTCATTGAATGGACATTTTGTATAGAAAACTTTGAGATTTCTTGCGTTTTTAATTTGCAGAATTTTAAAATTTCAGGAATTAGTGTGTTATGTTGTTAAAAGATGGTTGTGACGATATGCAGCGATAATGCAAAACTTTTGTTTTCGTGATGTGCGGATGAAGTGTCATCCAGGCTAGCTGCGCTTCCCACGAGTTGGTTAGCGGCGGTGTCTTTGAAGTTGGTATAAAGATTGAATCGCCGATTTTGTTTCGATCGACAAATCTTCGTATGCAACGATTTCCACGGGTAAAGAACAGACACTGCTGAATGCTTATTAAACATGTTTTCGTAAACGATTAATAACATTTCCAGAATTTGACAGTGAGAGCTTGTTTCTGTCGGACAACGATCATGAAAACGTTGCCGAATGTAGATGAAAAGGGACACTTTTGGTCAGCAGTTAGGATCAAAGAAACTGACAAACGCCCGCAGATACTCGAAAACCACCGCCATGGGGTGTCGAGTCTGTTGACTGCAGAATTTCACTTTTTTGGTATACCTAATTAATTTTTTGGACTGTAAAATTTTTCGTTTTTATGATGGTTCCTTTTATCCGTTGATTTGTTGATCACGAGCCACGAAGTGAAAGGCTTTTTAGGAGTTTGATTGGTTTACGTGAAGCTTGAGTATCAGACGCGGATCTTCCCAGTTCCATAGTGATCATCCGCTCCATCCGCAAGAATGTTCAAGAAACCCCAGAAGAAGGCCTTCCGTCGCAAACAACTCGGCGACGACTCCGAGGAGGACTCCACCAAACCCGCACACCCCGAAATCAAAGCAGAAGAACCCGAAGAAGAAGCCCCATCCTTCTCCCGTGTAACGCCAGCCACCATCACCCCGGTGGCGGATTCCACGGCGTCCACCGTCTCCGGCTCAGCGACCCTCATTTCCAAGCTGAGCTTTGAGGATGATTCTGGTGGGTTAACGAATTTTGTTCTGATTAGAATTTCTTGATGTGAAACGGTTGTTGTAGGGGATACGGAAGAGTTCCGGGTGAAAAAGTCGACAAGAAGTCGTCGGATTGCCAAGCAGCTCAAGGAGGATGTTGAGGCGCGTCCACCTGGAAGTTTCGTTAAAAGTGAGAATAAGCCCATTGACAGCGGGTTCAAGAATCAGGTACGACGATTGCAGGGGTAAAAATTATCGTAAATAAATAAATAAATAAATTTTTTCATAAATAAATTAAAAAATTAACATAAATTTCAATTATCATAAATAAATTGAAAATTTATTATAAATAACATGAATGCCATTTTTAATTGCAGTTTATTTGAATATTTGTCGCGTATTTGCATATTTTTACCAGATTGCAGTTTGAGTTCTCTGTGAAGTTCCTGTTTAAGTTTTTGTGAATTTTCTGCTCTTGCGTTCTGTAATTCTTCGCTTTCGATCTGTAATTGTTCGATTTGGTATTCGCTGACTTTCATTTTGTTACTTGTATCAACTTACGTACATGGTTAAAATTAATGTGAAATCAGAAACGTTTTATTTTTTTATATTTATTTATGTACTGATTCATTTATTTTTTTATGTATTTATTTATTTACGCCATTTTACGGCCTTCCAGCAGGAAATTCATTTCTTAACCGGCGAAAAATGTGTAATTGAATCAAACAACTTTCCCTGTTTTACTGTCTATATTTCAACATATTCTGTTTATTCACGAGTTTTTATACGCTTTTTTCAACGTAGACCATCACCGTGAAAACCGATGAGACCGAAACTCCGGAAATCATTATGGAAGAGGAGGAAGAAGAAATAATCACCGCCCACTCGTACCGTCCGTCGATTCCTGGATTACACGGTATAATACTGAACATTTCAATGACAGAACAACATTTCTTGTTTAAAAGTGCACTGTTAGCCGTCGAAACCTTAAAAACTCGGTTTGCAACACTGCTATAATAAATTGTGTTTCAGGGGATAACATTCCCACCCAGAAACTCATCGCCGAAGCCAAGAAGCGCCGTGAAGAGGCGCGTAAAGCTCGGGATGACGAGGCCGACTTCATCCCGTTAGATGATACCCAGCGGTTTGTTGATAGTAAGTCTCGTCTGATTAGGTGAGTTTCCAACACACATTTCCATCTCCTCTGTGCTCTTCCCTCAAATTTGTCGTTTTACTGTTATTCCAATGATACAAATGTTGTAGGGAGGATGAGAATGATCTAAGCGACGAAGATTCCGAGATTGTCCTTCCGGCCACCGCGGCACACCTCCTGGGCGCTAAGGGCCGTGAGGCGGAGATTCGGCGGAGGAATCGGGAGTTGTTTGAGCGGGATGAGATGATTGGTTAGTGGGCGTGAGTTTGGTGTGTTGGGATTGGTTGGAATGGTGTTTTTGGTGTAGGGGAGGTGTTGGAAGAGAGTGATGAGGAGACGCAACGGTGGGAGGAGGCGCAGTTGCGGAAAGGGGTCTCACTACCTCAGGTGACGTAAACGAGTGTTGTGTTCGAGTCTGAACTGAATTTCTTGGTGTAGTTGATTTGGGTATGCTTTAGCGACAGTTTCTATTCGGTTTTTCTGTTTTCTTACGTTTTGTAGGTCTTTTTTCCACGATTTGTCCAGCGTTTTTGTTAGATTTGTTGAAATTTTGCTATAAACGTGTACAATTTACGTTGTTATTTATCGTTTTTTTATCTTCTTGAAAATGTATATAAATCATTTTTTGTACAATTTATGTCCGCTTTAATTTTTAAGGTTTGTATCGTATTGCTTGTGAAAAATGTTGTTTCTGTTGCTTGCCTGTACGTTTTTTTGGTCTTTTTTCCACGATTTGTCCAGTCAGATGTTTTTGTAGGTTTGTTGAAACTTTGATTTAAACGTACACAATTTACGTTCTTATTTATCGATTTTTATCTTCTTGAGAATGTATTTTAATCATTTTTGTGCAATTTATGTCCGCTTTAATTTTTTAGGTCTGTATCGTGTTGCTTTTAAAAAAATATTATTTCGTTTGCTAGTTTTTATTGTAAATGCATTAAACCTCGCTTTTTTCGTTGCAGATCCAAGCCTTTACGGAAGAAATCAATAAACCACCGATAGAGGAACAAACTTACGGTTATTACGATCCGAACCTGTATTCCAGCTGGTCCGAGCCGGTACAGGTCAACGGAGCGAATGCAGTGGAAGAGATTCGCAAAAAGATCCGAAATCGGTATATTTCTCATGTTTAATGCATACAGAATTATTCGAATATCAGATTATCGTTTTTTCGATAGAATGGATATTGCCAAAGATATGCAGCGTCGACACGAGATGGAAATGGACAAATTGAACCATGATCTGGAGGACTGCACGGATGCCATCAGCAGTCTGGATAAGGAGCTGACCACGGTGTCCTTTGAGTATAAGTTTTATCAGGAAATGCGCGGTTACGTCTGGGATGTTATTGACTGCTACAATGATAAGGTTGGCATACAATTTTTATCTGGTGCTCGTAAATGCTTGTTTATGCTTTTAAAAATAAATACAATGAAAATTTGACAGTTTATAAGCATTAAATGAAATGAAAATAAAATGAAATGCATAACATGAAAATTAGACAATTTATAAGCATTTAATGAAATGAAAATAAAATGAAATGCATAACATGAAAATTAGACAATTTATTATTTATTCTATTGACTTTTTTCTTCGTTGTTTTCCTGGACTTTTTGACAACAAATACGGGAATTTTTGTGATGATAGAAAAAGGAGATATTCGGAATAATACCAGCAAAAAGTTGTTTTAACATTTTATTTGCTTACTATTTCAGTAGTCTATGCTTTTGTTTTGTTATTACTATGTTTGTGTGTTGGTAGAGTTTTCCAGTTGTTTCAACTTTACTTATTATCATTATTGTCGTTACGATCGTTATATCCGTTTTTATGCTGATTTATCTTTGCTTTTGTGACGATTTTGAGTTTCTGTGCAATGACGTTCGATTGAATGGGTGTTTTTCTATTGGTAGTTGCCCAAGATCATTGCAATTGAGGATAAAATCCTCGCCGCCTGGAAACGCGGTGCTATGGCCTCGCGGGAACTACGCCAGCAGTACATTAAGGATTTGAGCGAGGAAATCCACGGCAAACACAGTCAGTAGATTGTTCTGCACGGATGCAGTTGAAAATTTGAAATATGACAGTTTGTTACGTAATTTGTCTATTTACCACCTAGCTATCGATATTCTACCCAACGTTAAGGAAATCAACGACCGACGTGGTCGGCTGGCCGAGTACCGCGAGAGAAGGTATTTGTGAAAATTATTTTTCTTTTTTTTTATTGGGGTGCACTTGAAGTCAGGTTTGTTTTCGTTCCGAAAACTGGTTTAATTTTTGGTTTTTCCTTATTAATTCAGAAATTTCTTTTTTTATGAATATTTATTAAGACATTTATTATACATATTTTTTTGTTTAATGTTTTTTTTTTAATTTCTGCACGATCTGTGTTTACGTCTGTTATAAAGAGTCGGATGTTCGGCTGGTACATCAGTGAAATTTATCGGAAATGTATTTTGCTGTTCAGACGGAAGTTAGCCCAGCTGGCCCGTGTCAAGGAGGAGGATTTCGATTTGGATGAATATGAAGCACAGGATTATCAACATCCACCGTCCGTCGGTCAGTTTCTTGATTTCTCTCCCTTCCACATAAACCAGAGCGTCCTGAGCGTGTTTTGTCGCACTTGGTTTTTTTGCCATTTTTATCTAATAAATTTCGCTGTTGTTAGTTATTCTTTCGGGTTGCTGGTATCAGAGTCAGCCGTTTTAGTTTTCTTCAGTATTTTAGTAAAATATTTTATTTCGAATGATTACGAGTACTGTTCAGTTTGAAAAAAGCTTAATTATTATTATTTCGAAATAATAATAATAATTATTAGTTTGAAATGATAGTAATTAGTATTAATTCAGGGAGGACTTGCTGAATTTTTCTTATGAGGATTATACGATTCACTAACCAGTTCACCATCATTCTGAGAAAATTGCTTATGATTTTTCATGTTGCAGTCCAAGCACTAGCGGAAACGGCAGCCATTTTTGAGGACACGGTGGATGATTTCCGTTCGCTACCGACACTGTTGGTGCGTTTCAGCAAGTGGCGAATGAACTGCGGTACATCATACAATGACGCCTACATTGCACACTGTTCCCCGAAACTGGCGGCACCGCTGGTGCGGTATCAGCTCCTGGACTGGAATCCTTTAAAGGTCAGCGGAATGTGGAAATTATGCACTACGTTACGGATATATGCAATTAAAATTAGATAATATTATATGACATGTGGAATTGGTGTTGTAAATGTTTTCCTTGATTATATTAATGTAAGACATTATTGAATCAAAGTAGTAGGCGTGTCACAAATATTCCAGTTTATACTAAATGGATCGTTATAAAATTCACAACATTATTAAGTACTGAAAATTGATTTAATTAGGAAAATTGGTAAAGTACGTATAAATTGTCAACAAAAGAAGAAATATAACTATACAAAATTATTACCGGAATCTGTGGATTTACGATGCAAAATCTCTAAAAAACAAATGGTACATGTCTGTGTATATATGCAGGAACATGTGTATTGTTCATGTGTTTGCGGTACGTTTGATAAAAAAACGGACCTAGAAAGCATCTTCGTTACAATTAAGTTAAAATTTATAACGTTATTTGTTCTGTATAGTCGCCGAAACCACTAGCCGACATGCCATGGATACAGGACATTCTTCTTCACGCTTTCGTGCCATCCGAGTTGGATACCATCCAGCCGGATGACGCCGATATCCGCATTATTCCCATGCTTATTGAAGATGTCCTCTTCAGCCGATTAACAGGTAAAACACTGTTGCGTACATTAGAAACATTTATAGCGCAGTTTAATCCACTTGACAACCGATTTAAGTGTTAAGTATTGTAATTACAGTATGCTGTGTATTCGTGATTAAAAACAACGGGTAATATTAGATTTGTTTGGATTTAATTTTATTTGCCATGTAATTTGATTGCATAGTTGTTTGGCTGTTTGATTGGGTAAATGATGTGTTATGTGGCTTGATTAGCGTGGTTGGATGTATGGGATCCCTTGTCCACGATCCAGTCGCAGCGATTAACGGCCTTTTTGAAAGATGCACTGGCGCAGTTTCCGTTGGTTGCGGTCAGTCGGAAACCCGTACAGGTACATTATTTGCATAGTTTTTTGATATTTACTACTGTGTATAACGTATAATTGTTTACAACTGAACAACAGTACTTGTGTCAAATGAACGATTAATTTTGTAACCTCAAATGATGATAATTTGGGAATACGTGATTGGATGTAATCCGGCAACATTATTCTTGCAACAATGATTGTCGAGACTCGAGAATCAAAATTAACTTTCGACGAAAGACTATTATAAAACTTGTCAAGATTATAGTATTTAGATGTAGATTCAGTTTAGAATGGTTAGATTTGACATTTTATATCGTGTGTAATCAGAGAATTTACAAAAACGAGTATGCATCTGAAAAGTTTGAGAAAAGTTTACATCGAACGCAGTTTCAGAAGAATATGGACTAATTTACACTTATACTGAAAGCCGCAGCGTTTGCAACGATGCGCTGGCGCATCTGATGCATAAATTTGGTTCATTTTTCATCCCCGTTGCTCTGCAGGAAATGTTTCGTGGGATCGTCACTCGATTGACCAAAGCCATCGAGGATGACGTCTACCTCCCTCTGTATTCGCAAAGGTACAACAATTCTCTCAAAATTCGCCAGAAATTCTGGAAAATGTGTAGAATATAGAAAACTGATTTATAAATTTTAACTTGCATTGTGACATTGTTTATTATTATTTTTAGAATTTTGGATGCCGATTCGGAAGCCAGACAGTTTGTCAGCAGTCAGTTCGAGTCTGGCCTCAAAGTACGCTCTTGTTAACATCGAATGATAGTTGATTATGCTGAAAAAGTTGTTTTTTCAGTTGTTTTCGAACGTGTGCCTTTTCCACGGGATTTTATCGAATGCGGTGTTGGTTGAACTGTGTATTGAGAAATTATTGAACCGGAACATGTTGGTGCCCCTCCGCACATCACATAATCGAACCGACAACATCCAGCGATGTAAAATGGTAAGTTATACCGGAAAAACAATAAAATAATATTTATAACATTTATAAACAATAAAGCTTTTTATTATTGGAAAAACAGTTATTTTTTATTTATTATTTTTAGTATTTCATACTTTTTCACGTCTGTATATTTGCACAGTTATACTGTTGTATAATATTTATAACATTCATAAACAATAAAGTTTTTTAATTACGGAACAACTATTATTTTTTATGTATTATTTTTAATATTTCACACTTTTTGCGTCTGTATATTGTACAGTACCTTATTAATAGCATCATAAGGTGAAGTTTTTTCAGCACACTGAGGAAGGTTATTTTATCATAAGAAAAGATTAATTATTATAATAATTCGGGAAGATAATTTATTATTTTCTCTAAACTGCTTTCGCATCAGGTTATAGTGTCATTCAGTTGCCGATGAAGTTATTACGAATTTATGATTAACTGAAGGTGCTTTTGTGTGTATTTAGATCAGTGAACGTATTCCGAAAGATGGTTTCCTGGATGAACCAGAAGCGAGTGTTCCACGCCATTTTGAGATGTTTTGTCATGTTGTGGTGAATCTGGGCAAGCAGAACAGCGATAGGTGCGGTACGAGTAATTCCTTTTGCTATTTTCCCAGTTTTGATTATAGACATATTAGCGTTGTTCCATTAGCTGCTTAACGATAATTGTGGACTTGGGGAAAAATAAGCAGTTAATTACACGTAAAATTCAGGTGAAATTAGACTGCAAATTGAATTCCTAGTATCCCTGCAAATTAAGTTTTCTGAAAATCCTGATAAGAATTAAATTTCTGAAATGGCAGTAAAATTGAATTTTGTTTGGCATTTTAAATATTGACGAACTGAATTACCTCGTTAAATTCAGAAAATTAAGTTACCCGAATCGAGTACAATACTGAACTTTATTTAACGGAATAAATTCTTTCTGAATATTTTGATAATCGTCTCATTTTCCTTTTCAGGTCGGAAGTTCGTACCCTCTCGGACATTTTATTACGACTCAAGGACTTCAAAGGTGCTGAAACGTTGGAACGGCAGCTTTTATCACAAAACCTCACTTGATCCATCTGCATTGTAAAAATGTCCAATTTCTATTACATTTTTTAACATACCCTTGCGGTCCTTATTTTACATGTAAAACTGATGAATTTGCTGTGGAATTTGAAATTGGTTGAATTTGAAAGAATGTGCCGTTTTTTGCCGAAATAAAGAATACAGTGACTTTAACAGCAAATTCTACAACAACCAACCAACTTCATATTCATCTGAACCAAAAACAGGAAAACTAATACCAGACTCGCTGCAACAACCAGAATTTAGCCACGAAGAATCACACGAGAACGAGAGAGAGACCAGCACACTGCATGTTTGAGTACATATGAAACAAGGAGACGGTGTCCTGTTTGTAGCGACAACCGGCGCCTGTATTGTGTCATCAAATGGCCGTTTGGATCCGCCACTCAATCGGGTCGCATTAGCGGGATTTTGGGCAGGAACTCCACTAATAATACCTAGTGACAATTGTACGGTTCCTGTATACTGTTTTTCAGCACGTTCGGTATACTTAGTTAGGAAATATTACTAATCAATTACGATCAATTTTTTTTTTAAAAAAGTTTTTTTAAAGATATATTTTCTTTTTATTGAAAAAGATACTTTTAAAAAAAATTTAAAAAAAGATATATTATACAAAGTTGCGAAAAGAATTAACTTAATACACGTCAATTTCTGAAGGTAAAAAAATCGCGACACAATCAGAGATAAAATAAATATCACCTATAAATTAAATCAAATAATTCAGCAATTATGTTGTCAATACTTAACGCTACAAAGTTTCGAAAAGAATCAACTTAATACGCATCAATTCATAAAGATAACAAAATCAGAGATAAAATAAATATCACCTATAAATTAAATCAAATAAGTCAGCAATTAGGTATGTTGCCACTATTTAACGTTACAAAATTTCGACAAGAATTAACTTAATACGCATCAATTTATAAAGATAAAAAAAATCGCGACAAAATCAGAGATAAAATAAGTATCACCTATAAATGAATTTATTTGGCTGATATAAAATCGGAACAGCGTCCAGTGAACACTGAAACGACAGTTAAATCAAGAAAAACTCTCGCATCACTTGAGAGACCGTACAACCGGGCCAGGAAGACTTACATATTCAATCATGCCGGTGGCATCGCGTTTCTGTTTGGCCAGCCGCCAGTGGAGGCCTAATCGATTATACAGACGCTGATTCTCATAATCCAGCGCCTTGTCGA
>JAQGAU010000978.1:0-22210 GCA_034698045.1 Paramacrobiotus richtersi | reverse complement strand
ACAAATTGTTTCGTCAGTTTTGAGAAAAGGCAAAGCACGGGTCGGACAAGTTTACGAAGCTGGTGTGCTCCGATTTAGAATTCGTAAAAAATTCTGGCCAGCCGATAAAACCGAACTTTTTACCGTGTTGGATAGCACGATGAATGGACGTCTGGGGTACAATAGAAAATTAACTGTCAGGCTTCATGGTGGGCAATGGGAGGAACTAAAACCCGTTGCCCGGAGTTGGCGGGCCACCACTGAATAAGTTACCAAATATGTCAAAATTAAATATTAATTCCAGTTAAGTGTTCTTATTTTATTTTATTTTAAAATAAATTTATTTTGATTCTGCCTAATTATCATGGTTTTCATTATCACATTATTTACAAAAATTAAATAAGATTTCATTAGAACATTTTAAAAATAAGTTAACAAATTTACCAAAAAGAAGCAAAGAAAAAGCAGCTGTTTATCAAGCCTGCAAAAAATAAACTGATAAATTAAGGCGATAAAAACGTTATTATTTATAGACGCTAGGGCATTTTTTCAGTCCTGGTTAATTTATAATTATCACCGATACAATACTATTATATTAAGGTCCATTTTTCAGTTATCGTTTTCATGCGGAATAAACAGATTTCAAGTATGTAATTCAGAAATAAATGGATATTTTAAATAACGAATTTCTTATTAAAAATCAAACATTTCAAAAAACAAAACCAAAATCTAAAATAAATTTCGTCAGTTTTAAAATTCTGCCGCATAGCGTCATAATAATTATAATACTAAACATTTTTTACCGTATCCAGCAATCAGGCCAAAATTTATTAATTAATTACCAGAAAAACCAGAACCAACCTATTTTTGCACAACCGTCAGTTTCTCCAAATTAACCCGTTTAGCATTGCGAATATCGAGCATTTCACTCATCAGCTGTTCTTCGCGTTCCTTGTCCTGCTGGCTCTTGCGCTCATCGTCGATGCCCATCAAATGACGCAGCTGCTCTTGACCGCGACGATGCCGGTCCTCTAGCTCCAGTTTTTCCGCCCTGAACAAAGCAACCGCCTCAGATATAATAAATAAAATAACAGCATAATAAAATATTATTAAAAATGAAACGAATATTACAATAACAACAGAAATAATTAAAAAATAATCAACAGTTAACGATAACATTAAACAGAGATGGAAATAAACAACAACAAACGAGTTTCAAGGTAAAAAAAATATTTATTAAAATTAAAAACAATTCAACAAAAGCGAATGAAAATACCGGAACGAAATATTATATTCAAAAAAATATTCAAAATTAATATTCGAAAAAAGATATATCTAAAATCAATATTTAAAAAAATATTGATATTTAAAAAAAGCAGATCCAGTAACAGGAGCAAAAGCGGAACAAAAACCATACAAAGAAAATAAACAAAGATAACCACGTTAAAAT
Source organism: Paramacrobiotus richtersi (assembly GCA_034698045.1). Classification (NCBI taxonomy): domain Eukaryota; kingdom Metazoa; phylum Tardigrada; class Eutardigrada; order Parachela; family Macrobiotidae; genus Paramacrobiotus; species Paramacrobiotus richtersi. The sequence goes on along the minus strand of JAQGAU010000978.1, from coordinate 20,781 downwards.
AAAATATTTTAAAATTAATAAACAAGTTAAAAAATTTATCAGAAATACAAGAAAATTGATAAATTCACAAAAATTCAACAAACGTGTAAGTTAGAAATGTTTAAAATTAATAAATTATAACGAAATGTTGCCAAAATTTATTTAAAACTCAAAACAGTCAGGATTAGATTCTAAACGAAACGAAACCGAAGAATAAACGAAAAAATGAATAACAAATAAAATCGCCCACTTACGTCAACTTCAATTCTTGCAACTGCCGATCGGCGCTCTGTTTCTCCTCCAGCACACCAAACCACTCCGTTTGCAGTTGCTGATCGGAATTATTAACATGTACATCGCCTTTCAGTGCCCTTTCAATCTCCACCGCCTTGTCGTCCAGTTCCCGTAGCCGCACTTGTGTCTCTTCGATCAAACGCTGAATCTCTTGGGCACGATGCACCATCTTCGTCGTTTCCTGTTTGTAGTTTTTCTCGGCGATTTCTTTAGTTCGACGCGTAAAATAAGCGTCCTACAAAAACAACATTAACTTGCGTATTAACCAGTAATCCCTAATAATTAATGATATTAGTTCTAGTAATTTCATTTGCTTTTCTTGAATTGTTTGTAATTTTAATATAATTATATTGTTTTAACCTGGAATTTCTGCCCATTCGCTGATTTTTTTATGCTTTATGTAATATTTTTTTAATTAATTAAAAAAGTTTGTAATTTAAAAAAATTTTATTAATTATCCCTAATCCCTAGTAATAATAAATCCATAATAATTAGGATAAGGAGATTTTGTAAGATTTTAAATCAGGTGAAAAAAAAGTGACAGAACATGTTGAAATTTGATTTCATGAGCTGAATATGAATTTAAACTATTGCTGGCTGTTGTAACGCAATTTCCGTTCAACTTTTGAGCCACTACACTACGATACACTATATTCCCCAATGACCGTTCAATCACATTAAACACGGGGAAAAACGTCAAAATAGAAAAATACGTCAAAACGCCTGTTGTACGACGTTCATACCGCATCATCCGACGAGGACGACGCATCCACGACCCGCAGCGCCCCCTCCACCAGGACCCGCGCCCCGGGTGCCGCACGGCCCCCCTCGCTGCCCTCCGAGCTACTGGACCACCGTAATCGACAATTTCGACTCAATTCCTCGTCGCTCTTCAGTTTGGCACGGGCGCGCGCCTCCGCCTTCCGCTCCTGGGTGGCACTCAACAACCGCTGCTTCACCGTGCTGGAGGGGGTGGGGGGCGGGGTAGGGGTGAAGTCTAGCTGCCGGTTGACGGGGTCATCCGTCACGATCACCTGGACGCCTAATTATGGAATAGCCGGATTATTTATATTTATATATGTATATTATTTATATGTTATTATTTATATTTATATTATTATTTATATATTATTATTTATATTGTGTCATGCACTCTTTATTGTAATTGTACCTTTCTCATAAATTTATGACTGCCGAATACTGTTGGGTTTTAATGATCAGTACCTCAATCTGCTATGCTCTTAACGGCAGAAACATTAGAAACGAAGAAATGTCTTTTTCTGCTGGATAACGGAAGAACAGTTTATTTGTTAAATCAAGAATTTCCCGGTATCTTGGGTACACAATACAGTACGATAGAAATTAGCGAAAAAAAATCGCAATTCATATCAGAATATTTGTTATTCATTTTCGTTTATTTTTTTTATTCTTTTTATTAATTTTTATGTGTATTTTGTTTCGTTTATTTATTTGTTATTTATTTTTGTTTTATTTATTAATTTGTTATTTTATTTAATTATTTTCGTGAAATTTCCAAGCGAATAAAGTAAACAATATAAAATAACACATTGTGCGGTATACTTGTATTAATTTTCATTCATAAATGTGTTTTTCTCACCTCCCGCGTCCGCGGGGACCAAATTCCCCCCAAAATACCGATAAAACCCACTCCCGGCCTCTTCCCCGCGTCCGGCCTCCCCGTCCCGCTCACAGAACGACGTCCGTGGCGTGACGAACACCTCATCCGCCGACTCACACCCCGTCCGACTGGGCGTATCCCGTCCACCCATCCGTAACTCCCGCAGCCGCCGTGACGTCTCCAGTACCGTCTGATCCCACCGGACCTCGGGTTTCTTGACCGGGAAGGTCGGCTGGGGGGAGAGGGAGTGTTTTGGGGTGAAGAAGGTGTCGCTGTCGTCCGAGCGGACCGAGGTCATGGGGGAGTGACGGAAATCGGGGGCAACGGGGTTTTGGGGTAGGGGTTTGGCTGGGGGGACCGGGGAGGGCGGCGCCTTGATGGCGGTGGGCGGGTAGGGAGTGTCGGCGTCCGATTCGTCGGGGGAGGTGGTGTCGTGGTGCAGCGGTTCAGAGGAGTCTTCGTAGGCGTTGTGGACAAGTTCTCCTGTTACAATAACAGTATAAACAGCGCAAGCTAAGGGGGAAAGTAAAAAACGGATTAGTTATACACAAAACTGCAGAAATAATTAATAATTACACAGTGTAATTCTTAATTGTGTTACAATTGTGTTACAAAATAATTAATAATTACACAATTCTTAATTGTGTAATTTACACAATTTACACTTTAATAATATCATTATTAATTACACTTTAATATTAACACTTTAATAGTAATAATATTAACATTACTAATAAATAATAATACTAATAAATACACTTTAATTAGAAGTGAAGAATTTCAACTGAAAATACAAGTCAGATTGTGAAATTACATAATTTATAAAAAAGTTCACGTTCACAGAAAAGAACAGCGTGACGCATATGTACATCATACATAAATTCCAGTGACTACTTAATTAAGACAGTATCACACTAAAATTACATTAAGAAAAGCAAAAAAGGTACACAACCAGGTTAGCTGTAATTTTGCTAACTACAGCGGTTTCGAATCAGAACGCTTTTAACAATCAAGCCGCTTCACTACGACTGCTCGTCGACAATGGGAATTACCGCCAGCAATCCATTGTGAAATAAATGGTAGGTTAGCGTAACAACCCCAAAAAATACAAGGAAACCCAGACAAATCAACGACTACAAATTAGAATCCAAAGTGAAGCATTTTTTCATTAATTAATTCAATTTTTTGAATAAATTCAGTAGATAAAAACAAACGAATAAAATTATAAAAAGCCATGAAAAAATAAAATGAACTGCATCACACAAATATAAAGCGTAAATAAAACAAAAATCGAAAATATTGGAATTTTTTTCCAGCATGAATCTATATCCATGCATGAATCTATATTAATTAAAAAAACAAACACTTTTTTATTTTTGTCACATAAATAGCGTGAGATATATATAAATAAATTTTCCTTATCATTAGAAAATAAGAAATTAAACGAGAAACAGAGAGCAAAAAGGAAAAAAGCGTTCCCATATTCAATTAGCGACGAATACTACGTTTATTTCTCATTAGATAAATAAATAGGGGAAACAGGCCAGTAAGGAATATATACTGCATTTACTATTGTATAAACTTCTGCATAAAAATATAATATAAATAAAATATATATATATAAAAAAATAAATAAAATATAAATAAATAAAATAAATAATGTATATTGTATAAAAGAAATACAGTAAAAAATACCAAGAAAAACTACAAATCTACGAAACCAAGGACAAAATCTCCACAAAACAATTACCACCAAAAACTCACCCGACTCCCAACTGCTACTATCCGTACTCCCGCCCCCACTGCCCTCTCCCCTTAACACCTTCCCGGCGCGCTTCCTCCGCCACGCCTCCACCTCGACCTCGGCCTCCTCCCCGTCGATCACCTTCTCTATCTCCTCGCTATCGGAGCTCCCGCCCGCCCCGGGCACCGTGGTCCCCCCGAAATTATGCGTCAACAACTTCTCCTCATCGAGCTCGCCTTCGTCACTGTCGTCGTCCAGGTAGCGTGACGAGGACACCGACGGGGCGGGACTGGCGCACAGGACATCCTCCCGGCTGGGGTAGCGGGTGAAGGTGAATAAGGGGGATTTCTGGGGGGTGGGGGGTTGAGGGGACGGCTGCTGGGGGGATTGGAGTGGGGTGTAGTCGTGTTTGCGGTACTTGAAGTGGGCGGGACAGTAGAATTTGGCGCCGTTGGGATCGTACCTAAAATAGTGCGTAACTAATAGTTGATGATTAATCAACAGAAAATAAATATTAATCAAATTATTGTTAATCATTATTATTATTTTTGAATAAATATAAGATAAATAATAAATACTTGGATAATTGGATAATTTTATTATTATTATTAATTTATTATTAATCAAATAAATAATAATTGCATAAAAAATAAATATTAATAAAACTAACGTAACAGTTACGAGTGAAAAATTAAGTGAACATTAACTATGAATCACGGGCAGTGTAGTTTAGCAAGGAACGATTGAAGTGTATTATTTTTTTTGTGCCCCTGCACTACGGATGCTTCTTACAATGCAACCAGAAATTAGTATATCGACCTAAGGAGTACAACTGAGAAATATCCGCATCTGCCCATTCGACAAAACTATAATGTTCACGTCATTTTTACAATATGGATGATACCGTAATACTATATCTGATAAAAGGTCACCGAAATCATAAAAAGAAATTCCAGTTTTTAAGTAACAATGAATTTTACTGGAAAAAAGTTACTCTAGTTTACAATCCTTGCTGACCATATTCTACGATAAAGTTAAACAAAACAACACCCCACCAATTTTTTTATGATTTTCCTTATTTTTTTACATCAACTTTAAATTTTACAGAAAACTACAGAAAGAAATTTTCTCATAATTATAATCTTCGTGAACAAAAACTTCAATAAAACTAAAAAATTGCTTCATAAAAAAATTGCTTCATAATTTTAAAAAACTTCAAAAAACTTTTAACAAATTGCTTTATATTTTTTTTTTTGTTTTAGCATTAACTCAAAACTGCTTACCGATCAAACTGATATTCCCCATTCAGCGCCAGGAGTTTTTTACAGTGTTCACACTTGAAGCACGTCCGATGGAAGAACAGTCCCTCCAGGCTCTTCCGCTCGGCCAAATACACGCGCTGCTTACAGAAATAGCACTCACTGTTCGGCGCCTGAAAGCCCTTCAAATTGTGCGGGGAAGTTGGAGATTTTTTGGCCGGTTGCACGGCCGAGGGCGGGACGATATTCACGACCGTTCGGTAATCTTCGGCCATGGTGGAGACGGTGTTTGGAGCCCGGGACAGGGCGGAACCGTCCCGGAGTTGGGTGTCGGCGCGCGCTAATTGTTCGTCGATTGCGGCGAATTTTGATTGGCCCGTGTCACCGGAGAGTTTCAGCATCATTTCCCTGTATAAGTTGAACACATGAATTTATTTCATTTTGAATTTATTTAATTTGAGTATTTTTTCCTTTATAATTGATTTTGTAGTGAGCTGACTTTACTAAAAATTGGAAATTTGTCATATTGTTGAATTTTCGATATGCAATTGTTGGGCGTTAAGTTTAAACTATAATTACAGTACAACAAGGTTCACAAAGTGCTGTGAAATATTAATTTGATAAATCATTGTGACACGCTTGCAACTTGTGAAAAACGTAATTAACAAAATGTCGCAAAAATATTTCAAATTTTTCAAAACGTCAGTGAATAATTACAAAAATATAGTGCCAAAAAAGTTATACTAAATGTAATACAAAATCATTGCATATTCTCACATATAGTCATCTTCTGGGACAGTTCGTGGCCGCAAGAATACATTGCACTACGATCAACAACACGCTGGTCTTGGCTGTGGTCACAAATAATTTGACAGCAACAATTTCGAAAATCGTAGTTGCAGACGCTAACATAAGAACGTATCGTGGTATAACGTCAATTTCACTTTTTTTACCGCGCAGTAAAAACAGAACATTTTCGAGACCGATTGAACAACGAGAAACCGGAAATTCTTACGGACAAATAAAGAGAAAATTAAGCGTCATGGCTGCCTAAGAAATTACAGCATGAAAAATATTCAAAAACATAAAAGCAATGATGCAGAAAAATTCAGCATTCATTATTAATACTGCCTACATAGAAATTCACCAAAAAATATTTCCCTTAAAATAACTAACAATTACATCCGCACAAGCATGCTAAAAATATCAAAAAAAATTATGACTTCTTTAAATAAATTTAAAAAAATATCCTTACCGCTTTTTATCCTGGAACACCACCAATTTCACCAGCTCCGGGGGATACCGCCCCTCCAGCCCCTTGACCCCCTTCTCCCGCAGCTCCCTGCGGACCTCCTCCACCAAATCCCCGTTGAATTTCTCCTTCTCCGTGTAACCCTCCTGCAGACTGCCGCCCCGCAGTTTCTGCTCCAAACACTCCTTTTTCTCCGCCAAATTATCGCCACTCTGATAGGGCACGGCCGAGGAGGCGGGGCGTGGTTGGTGGGTAAAAGCCTGCTCCAGGAACTGGATCCGCTCACCCATGTTGACGTTAATCTGGTCCATACTGCTCCGGCGTTTGTGGGAGAGGGAGGTGGATAGATCGGAGGGTTTGGACGGGCGGCGACGTTTGGATGGTTCTTGACCGGGTGTCTGCTGTAAAAATGGGAATTTAATGTTAATAATGCGTGAATGGGCTGGTTGCTTATAAGAACTATCGAAAATTACTGGATTACCCAACTGCTACGATTTCCAGCGGAAATCAACATACAAAACTCACACCGGTAGCAATAAATGCTTTAACATCAGAAACACATTGTAAATAATTATCTTAAAAATCTGAATAATTAGTACAAATCAAAATGAGCATTAAGCATAAAGATTATAAAAATCTGGGAACGGCTAATTTAACAAGGAACCATGATGCCGTGGATTTGTTAACACACGAGCATTTTGGTGACAAATCGAAAGGAGCCAAATCGTAGTGTAGCGGCATTTCAATCTTTTCCGTGTGGAGCGCATCTCACGTAGATGACGCAAAAACAGGAAAAAAAGGAGATACGTTAAAAAGAGAGAGCTAACGCTTTTTTGGAAAAAAAAGGTTATCAGACAATCTTTACGTAAAACGGTTTGACTGCTGTACGGAAATTCCCACATGTTATCCGCATCTTTCCTTTGCACATGGAACCGATAATGCCGCTACACTACAATTTCATCCGTTCGCGGAAAGTTACTGAATAAATTTCCGCTAAAGTGAATCAAAAAAAAAATATAAAAGAAAACACTAAAATTAATTATTTTTGACTAGGAAAAGATATCCACAGGATATTGCTGTTTTCGTTGACTCCATGTTGCTGTTATTTTCGACTACCGGCATCGACAGCCTTTTATTCACGCAAACGGACAAAATAATAATGAAAAGGACAAAATATTTCAATAGTTACCGCTAAGAACGAAATAAACGACGATCACGACAGTGACGACACAACAGTCAACAAAGAAGGAAGCCAAGCAATGACAGTTCGCGAAGCAAACAAATTCCAGCGAAAACACAGTAAAAAACATCGCATACTTCCATCACAACACTTGCCGATCACACAAACGTTCAATCACAAACGAAACCCTTGCAAACCCCATGTCACCCTTAGAAAACCAACGGCGGTCGGAAGAGGATCTCATAACTGATCAACACCAACGTTCTCCGTTCCGGCAACAACAAAACCTCATTGTCAGCCGGTGCCTCAGTGGCCGGCCGCCCCACGGGGCAGGGGTCGCACAAATACAGCCAGACCAGTGCAAAAAGCGAGAAATACACGAGACAACACTCAAAACACGATCTATGCCTCACCCGTCGTTTGCTGGACGAAGGGGACGAGGATCCCGGACTGGCGGGGGTTTTACGCGGGAGAATGGTCGGCGGACGCCGCGGGAGGTCGTGGTCCAGGGAGGGAGAGGAGTCCATGGAGATTTGCGGGACAAATTCTATAAACATGTAATTTTTGACGTTCTGACGTTTCTATTCCATTCCAGGCTCATTTTACGCCTGTTTACATTGTCAGTTTAATTTTATTCCACAAAATTCTTCAGTTTCTTCCCCCAACATATTTTCATTGTGAAGAGGTTTGTCAACAACTGGATTTTGCAATTATTTTCCGTTTGTGACGTTTTTAAAAAAAAACAAATTTAATTTTCTTTTGTTAAATTTTTTTCAGATTAAGGCCGACACAATCACATCCCTTCGCCTTACTTTAAAATACATTGATCTGAGCAACGATGGAAAAAATCATTCAATTTATAAAACCTTTATTAACACGTCTAGCCGACCAAGTTTGTATTTAATTTCTCATCATTATTCCGTTCACTCAAGATTGAAGAAAGTTCTACACATGTGCCCATACACTACGCTTCCTTGAAATTTATATGGCTTGCCACTACCCCGTAAACCATGACAATGTCCTTTTTAGCAACTGAATTAAATCAGAATTCTGCAACTTTTTAACAACAACCGTCTTATGCTGAATAACACTAATAAAACGGCGGGAAAAATTTCCATTCCACAATTTACAGTGAATTTTTCAACGTTCCATGACGATTTTAAATTATACCGATTTTAATTGCTTTTAAATTGATTTTAACTGATTTTAAATCATATCGATTTTAATTGATTTTAACTAATTTTAAATGTGTTTTAAATCATAAACTGCCGCTTTTCTGTTTTTTCTTTAATTTTTTTTTAAAATATAATTATATTTAATCAAACAAAAATATTTTCTGATAGAATATCTCGGAAATTATCATAATTTTAATAAATTATTCACTATACATTATCAATCATTTATTGTAGTACATTACAAAGTTATTTAGTATTTCCCTATCATTAAACTACATAAATTCGAAATTTATTTCTATGCATCACATTTTCATTTGAAAATCACTCGTAAATCAAAACTGATGCCTCAGTACTCACCGCCCGGAATTTCCCTTTTAAATGATTCATAAAACTGCAGCAGGATATAAAAGAAGACATTGCAGTCGATATTCTCCCGATCACGTAATAACTGAGCGGCGTTAAATGGTAGCTCGATTCCCAGTTGTTCAGCGCAGATTTTCAACACCTACCATTAAAATATGATCAATATTCGACAGTTATTTGAAAGGTATCAACATACTCGGTTCCATGTTGTCTCCTCATTCGTGGCATCCAAAGAATAGTAATCCTCTCTAAAATGCAGAACAAATCCAATATTGATCAAAATTAAGAGAAAAAACAAAAAAACATGAAAAAAGCGAAATTTAATAATCCCATCCGCACAGTTAAAGAAAGAATAAGCTGCATGGACAAGAAAAAGGTCGAAACTCTTCTATCTTATGCATCCTGTGTCTGATGAACTCTGCTCTGAACAGCAGTACAGAAACACCAAGTTGCAGTCACTGTTCTACGATACTTCTTGTGATTATTCTACGTGTGCGTTCAGCCGATTCATTCAAATGTATCTGTACAGTATATCTACAGATTTCGATAATATAAATAATTTTACTACATTAAACACATTTTTTCGATTCAACGAAGATGAACAGGGAAATCCCGCCACATTTTCTTCGAGTACTTCGAATAGTAATCCTTTAGTATGATTTCTCAGCGTTAATTTTATGACCTATTACTGTGGATTTTTTCTACATTAGTTGAATATCTTTTAGTATGATTTTTGAACATTAATTAAATAACTTTTAACTACGCTTTTCCACATTGATTTAGCAATTTTTTAATATGTTTTTTGTACATCAATTAAATGACATTTTACTATGGATTTTTCTGCACTAATTTAATAAACTTTTAATACGATTTTTGAACATTAATTTAATGACATTTTACTATGACTTTTCTGCAATAATTTAATAATCTTTTTGTACGATTTCTGTCCATTAATTTAAAGACTTTTTACTCGAATTTTTCTGTATTAATTTTTTGGTATCATTTTTGTGCATTTATTTATTGACCTTTTGTTATGACTTTCGTCCATTAATTTAATAATCTTTTATATTAATTTCGTAATTTTTAGTACAAGTTTTTACATTAATTCGGGTCGGAAACAGTGGATCAGGGCGCAAAGCGGTAATGGCTGCGCCCAGAAAGCGTTGACCGATGTCACGTTTATTCCATAGGACTGCAGACGACCGGCACACCAATCCATCAGTACCGACTCGGAAACGGTATCCCGGCGTGATCGTTGTTTCGGTGTGTGCCCGGTGACCGCCGCACGGCGCCAGTGCACACTGTCCGGCAGTTCGGATTTATCAACGTTTTCTGGAGAGTCCGTATCCAATAAATGCCGCACCAAAAAGATCTATAGCAAAATAACGCGATTAAAACAGAAAAAAATTCCTTCAAATCAAATCTAAAATTTTAACCATTGTTTTTTTTTGCTGTCAACTGACCTTATTACTTTAAAAATTAATTAGTTTAATTTTAATTGGAGTTTTAATTTTAATTTAATTTTAATTCATTTTTAATTTTAATTAAAGTTTTTCTCACCCACTGTTAAGGAAAAAATAAATCGAATTTAATCAGATTGCTGTAAAATCTATTTATTTGCAGGTACCAAACATTCGGCAGCAATGACATCAGATATGGGCCGTTACACTACGCTTCCTTGGAATGTATAGTCGATATACCAGCGAAACACTTGCTTTCGAAAACATATTGCTACGAAAAAATTGCTATAAATATCCTGATAATGATGTCTCGGTTGTCTGGTTATTTGTAAAAAATATTTTACCAGAATTCATTTCTCTAGTAAATTTCCAGAATTTCTGCACATTATCTGGTACATTATTTAGTGTATTTAGTGGGTTTACTGAACATTGTTAAAGTTTTGTTATTTCTGCGCATTTTTTTATTTTGGTACATTATTTAGTTTATTTTGTGGGTTTATTAATTCGTTTGTTTAATTTACTTTTCACATTATTAGGCACATTAACTAGTCTATAATTTTGAGCTTATTTATTTTCTCTTTCATTTATTTACTTCTGTGCAGTACTAAAAGTTTACTATTTTGGTACATTATTTAGTGTATTTAATGGGGTTTTTTAATTTGTTTGGTTAATTTATCTTTTACAATTTTTGGCATGATTTATTTTATTTATTCACTTTGTACGGTATTAAAATTTTGCCAGTTTATTTCATACCTTGGCTTTGGACAGATCAATATGGACATAATGGGAGATAGGATCGATGGTATACGTGGCCAGATTCTTCAGCAGCTGCTCCGCGTTGATGCTGGACAAACTCCGGTAGATGGTCTCGCGCTCCACAATCATCTGCAACGGCGTCCGATCACTCAGTCCCCAGTGCCGCAGCATCCACGCCGCGTCAAACACCCCGAGGAAACCGTGCGCGCACCCGGTGCCCAGTGGCCAAAACGGCTGAAAACAGTCATTATCCGTCATATTTCTCCCATGATTATCGGAGTTATAAATGCTGATTAACATTTTACTGTTGCATTATTATTTAAAATTATTATTTTACAGTTTTATTTTAAACCATATACACGATAAATATACGACGTAAACAATGGAACTTAATGGAAATAAAAAAAACCGAATCCTTTTTTCACAAAATCACCATTTTCCACATTTTGTTAAGATTGAAAGCTGGCCTTCATCGTGTTCAGAGAAATGCAGGTGCCCATACACTACGTCGCGTTCCCATAAATCATAATTCTCCGGATCAGTTTTCAGTGCGGTTTTCAGTCATAACGAAACTCGAGTTATAATTATAAACATAAAGACAAAAATTCAGGAAATAGTATTATTTGAATTCGGCTTTTTTGTCAATCGAGTTATGTATAATTTTACAATTTTCGCATATTTTTCCATCAACTCACCTCGATCAGGCTATCACCGACCAGATTAACCAGTAGTTTGTGTCCGCGTCGTTCCACAATCCGACAGGCATTTTCCGCGGCGTACATGTTGGTAAAATCGAACACGGACACATCCGGTTCACCGTGGGGATTAATGGCGAAATCATACTGTGGGAGACGTTTTTTCGTGGAGAATTTGGCCGCTTCCAGGGCGTAACTGGTCAGTGCTGTGCGGTCAATGTTACTCCGGTCTAACAGTCTTTCCACTTCCAAAAAATCCTGCAATAATTTTTTTACTCACTGAATACAAAAAAACCCAAGTGAAACGATTAAATTGTAAAAGAATATGTTGATTTTCAGAAAGTCACATGTACTGTTATTAAAGCAACCTCGACAATAAAGCTAGTTTTGGAACGTCTTTAAGTGCCCGTACACTACGCTTTTCCCATTAAGACATGCTCATCGACCAGCAAATTTAGCTGTACATAGAAAAAAGCCATGAAACCGGAAAATTTGGAAATAATCATCTTTTGTCTAATCACTAAACCAAAACGGTCAAACAACCAGAAAAATAGCTTGAAACCTAAAACAGACAGAAATACATATAACACTTGAAAAAACGAAAAAAAAATTTTAAATGCTGATACTGTCAAAAAAATGGAAAAAGCAACTGAAATCGTGAAGAGTATACATTTTCGATTCCGTATGGAAAAAAGTACCGGATAAAAATGCTTACCTGCTTGAGAACCCCTTTGGCCAGTAAACTAGCCTTCTTGGCTGTCATGACGAAATAATGCGTCGCATCGCGGTAGTAGACGATATTCTCCAGATCAATCCCGCAATCATTGTGTAATTCCTTGAAAAACTGCTGATTATAGATCCGCGCTACTCCGCTGATTTCCTCCACGCGGTGCTCTTCCGGTGTATTGCGATTGATAAAATTGGCCGTTATTGCCTGAAAAACAGCGAGAAATCGCTTCAGAAAAATTTCATAATTTTATTCCTCAAGTTTGAAATCTCTCTTATCGAAGAAAAAGTAAGTTAATAAAAAGGAAAAAATAAAGAAGAAAAAACAAAAAAAACATAAAGCAGCACACAAAGAAATCACTAATTAGAAAATAAGCACAGAAAAACAGAATAAGCAGAGAAATAAAAAAGAGCATGAAAAAATCGGTAAAATTTCAAGACTTCGGAAAAAACTAACGTATACGTTAAATAAAAACTAATAATAGTAATTGAAATGTATTCTAAATAGAGAGACAGCGGCTAAAACAATTACGGAAAATAAATTTAAAAATAAATAAAAACACAGGATAAAAAAAATAAAACATAAAAAAGATGAAAAAGGTAATAATAATCAGTCACACGTACAATGGCCAACATTCCACGAAAGACTTTCCGCTGGAATCCGTGCAGAGTGTTGCGGCGACCATCAGCGCCGATCAGCACGTCAAACTCGTAGCTGGCTACATGGTGATGCGGCGGATGGACTTCGGCTCGCCATCCCGTACAGTCCGCCCCATCGCTTTCCGGTGGCTCCAAATAATTCAAAAAAGCCACTCCATAATGAAATTCCACACCCAGTAACAAAGCGATTTTCAGCAAAATACACTGGAGAATCCGAATACCTTGAAAAAGAAATCGCCCATATAAAGTTCATCGTACAGAAGATAAAAAAGTAACAAATCACAAAAATGCAAAGATAAAATAATTAAAAAATAAATACATTTACAATATTGTTTCCATATTTATAAAAAAAATTTATTCAGCTTTTAAAATGCCTAAAATGATTTTTAAAAATACACCAAAGAAATAATTCTGCGTAATTAAATAAAATGCTGTTAACAGGATTATTTAAACAATAATCGAAGAAATAATCTTGATTAGTTATATAAAATGTTGTTAACAAAAATATTTATTAAATTACACACAACTTTGTACTATTTTTAGAAATTTTTATCATTGGAACAAAACATTAGTGTTACAACCAAAAAAGTAATTAAATTAAAAACACAAATACCCACTAAAACATACTTATATGATCGACATTTCCGCTGCAGAATTTGGGATAGAATTTCTTGGCACCCAAGTTGAGGAGATCAGTGATGACAAACGGCCACAAATGGAGGACATTATTGCGTGAGAATCGATCGCGCTTCTCCACAACGACCACTTTGGCGCCCAATAATGCCGCCTCAATGGCCATTCGCAGGCCACATGGCCCGGCTCCCACTATCAACACCTGCGAGCAAACATTTTAATTTGCATTCAGTTTGTCAACAGCCAATTTTCGCCCAGAATTTACGGAGTTTTAATTTAAACGCATTTATTCTGTTCTTTGACAGTTTTATTTGCCTGTCTTTCCTCATCAGTTTACCGTATAAAATTCCACTATTCAGTTCTTTTTAAACTCTAAATTCTAATATACATTATATTTATTATTAAATCATACAATATTATTAAATTAATTATTAAATAGGAATTAATAAAAACTGCATATAACACTATATTAATAAAAAATATAAATTAATAATTGGGTAATTTATTATTAAATTCTGCATTTAATTAGCAGGATACAGTAAGATTAAGCAAATTACATACCGAAATTTATTTAACTGAGTTCCAAATTATATAGTTGATTTTATGTATAAATAAACATTATCTACTGAACGCCCGGTCTTTTTCCTTTTTTTGTAATAGAAATGTAATTCCCCAGAGAAAACACATCCCATTAAAATCTAATCAATATCAAACAAGCATTTTCTCTCCCTCGATGATTTTTGATGAGCCAGTGGGACAGGACGGCGAGTCAAGTTGGTTAAATAACCGCGAGTTCTTTGACCGCCAACGTCAACACCAGCTGATTACGCCGGGCCCCTGTGTGTGTACGTTACTTGTCCCGTTTGCGCAATCAGTCAGTCAACAATCTCCCAACACGCGCTGCCCGTCCGGGGCATCTTAAGCTACGATTAGCCGACTAACCGATATATAACTGTTTAGACTTTCCGTACAAGTCTGTTTACACGACATCCCAGGGGGATTTACATTTGCAAAATGACTACCCGGGAGAATGGAATTTCGGCGCCAAAAGGGTCCACGATTACAATGGTGACGGTTTCCATTATTCATTAACTTCACTTTTTTAAACATTTTTTTAAATTTTTCTTTATTGATTTAAATTATCAAACGTTTATTTATTTAAATAAACAACTGTATATGACTGTTTTATTTTCTGTAAAATTTGGTTTTTGCTGTCTTTATTCATTACTGTTAAAACTAGAAGTAACAACAATATTTTTAATTTTATTAAAAGTTTGTTTAATACAATTGTAATGGCTATTCAGTCAAGGATTTTGTCGGTTTATATTGATACAGCAGAATTTAAATAAATGATAGGTACTCGAATTTTTCCAACCTTCTACTTTCGTATCTATCAGCACAAAAGACGAAAAACTAATCAAATAAGCGCAAATATTTTTTCTCGTTATTAACAGATCCATTACAAATGGATCTGTTTTTACACCTAAAACCAGTAAAAAATTACTGAACGAAGAAACGCTTCACCCGACATCAATTGGATAAAAAACCGTTGGCTGAAAAAAACATATGCGAATTTCTTATGCTTGTGAATTATTTTGTAAAAAGGTCGAACTTCATACACTACCATAAAGTCAAGCATTTAATGACTCACACACAGCTGTGTATCTGTTACTTTACGCTGTGTATAATGGCATAATGTACACTGTTCTACGATTATCAACGATGAAGAAAAAAAATACCACAGGAGAGTACTAAACATCACTAACGTTCCGAAAATTACCAGAAGTAAAAAACACGTCAAAACACACCGATTCAACCAAATAAAACGGACTACCGAAAAACATTTCATAACGTGGTAATTAATAGAAAGCTCAGGCGACGTTTTATAAAACAACTAGTTTCTATACACAACTGCACCGATCGATTAATTAAACAAAAATAATTATCAAAACAACTACTGCTAATTATTACTTACCAGAAATTACTACGTTTAATTGTATATTTATAATATGTATTTATTCAATCTTTATTATATATTTTTATCTATTTATTACATAATTTTTTAATTGTATATTTGTAATATGTATTTATTAAATATTTATTATTTATTTTATATATTTTTATCTATTTATTACATAATTCTTTCTAATTACATAATTATATAAAGTAGTGACTGGCACCGAAATTAACAAGTTAAATCTCAAAAAAATTACAAATCATAAAGTACGATTAATACCAACATTTTCTCAGCTATTGATACGTCATCCTGTAATCAAAATCACCTTATTGCCCTGGCAAATCTTCCCCTGTCCATACTCGCGCTGTCCGGCCCGTTTGTCCATTTTATTCTGAAAATGCCGCCATTTCCACGAGAAGCTCATGCGCTCCGTCAAGCGCGTATAAA
The DNA here is from genome assembly GCA_034698045.1 of Paramacrobiotus richtersi. Taxonomy (NCBI): domain Eukaryota; kingdom Metazoa; phylum Tardigrada; class Eutardigrada; order Parachela; family Macrobiotidae; genus Paramacrobiotus; species Paramacrobiotus richtersi. The sequence continues at coordinate 4,562 of JAQGAU010000978.1, read as the reverse complement.
AGGTCCGATAATCGTTCGGCCGGAGTTTCAGGCATTCGCAGAAGCGATTGAACAATCCGGCAATGTTCTTGAGGGAGTTGGCCGCGCAGAACTGCTCAAACAGCTCTTCGGCGCTGATCTGCTGGTCCGCCGACAGTGTGGAACCGTTGGGCACGCGCCCGGCGTGGGCATGGTGGAACGGACGTGACGGGGTGCCGGCATGCTGGATACGACAGGTCATGGTGGATGCGCACCGGCAATGGGGTTATTCATTCAAAAAATCTGTCGAAAAAAACAGAAAAATGAATATTTCCCATTTTTCTTGAATAATCCCATTTATTATCAAGTTAATCATATTCACACAATCTGCCAAAAAAACACAAAAAATGAGGATTTTCCATTTTTCTTGAATATTCCCATTTATTATTAAATTACTCATTCACCAAATCTGTCACAAAGACACAGAAAAATAAAGATTTTCCATTTTCCACATTTTTTTGCTGAATATTTCCATTTATTATAAAATTAATATAAAATTAAATAAAAGAAATAATAATAAAAATTTCCCTTTATTTATTATAAACAGCCATAAAATAAAGAAATGGTTATTACGTAATATCGTTCTAAAACTGCAACTGAAAAACAAGATCTCGAAAAATACACATGAAGATTTCGAAGAAGAAGACCACGTGAATCGCCATCGCACACAAATCGTGAAAATAAAGTATACATTTTTCAATTCAATCGAATCCACAACTTTCAAAAAACACACGCAATTCTCTTGGAAAAATGATATTTTTTATTTCATCAAAAGATAAAACAATTCAACGGGCGACGATGTTTTCAAGACTGACTGATATATAAAAGACGACTGAAATCGCAGTTACTCCTTCAGAAACGTCATCCCGATAATTAGCGACAAAACAGACGGCAAAAAAATTAATCAAAATAAATAAGACAAACAAACAATTTTGCGTCGACGGTCAAATTTATCCAAAAACCAAGAACACAGCTATGCTGTTCCACGGACAAAATTCAGATGAACGGAAATGATAACGAAAGACACTTTTACCCGAAATGCACAGCCGAACAACAACATATGCGATTTCTCAAATTTAATCCCTTTTGACAAGTCCGTTCGGCACGAATAGCTAGGCAAACACGTCCAACTGCGAAACTTTTAATTATTTTCCCTATACTTTCACTGGCTGTTAATTCTCACCGACACAGAAAATACCGAAAGTCGTTCCGCATCGTTGATTTACTGAACTGCCACCGTTTTCAAACGAAGAATAAATACCGAACCTCAAAATACGCATGAATCACTCAGAAAATGGAGAGTTTTCGTTTTTTCTCATCAAACAAACTTGTGATTCATCGGCAATGTCTGCCGACAGCTCACAACAAGCCCGAAGAAAACTGAAGACTCATCATGCATTAGGAATTAATTTAGGGGTCACAAAGAATAAAAATAACAACAAAACATTTTGATTAAAATAAAAAACATTATACGTAAATACAGTATAAAATTGCAAATACGCACGAAAATGTGAAAATAAAAATATAGAAAAAAAGTGGGAGAAAAACAGATAACGCTAAATTACATAAAAAAATGGGTATTTTGATAAAGAAGAACGATATCAAATTAAACAAAAAAACCTGACTTGTATAAAAATTAGCAAAAATTCTAAAATAATTTAAACAATTACATATAACACAATAAATAAACAAAACATATTAAAATAGGATGTTTGGATCATTTTTCCCTATAAAATACGAATACAAAATCTGCGGCGCACAGGAAATAATTTCCGTACATTTGCGCCAACGGTCTAGAAAAAATTATTACTTATTTGTGTCATAATTCAATGTCAGCAAATACTCCACTGATCAATAATGCGTAGTGGAGTGATACATGCATGTTATTGACAAATGTGTATCACCTAATTTATTCTGCTTTCTGACCTCAAGAGAAATCGGCAACTATAATAGTGAGGTCAACAATGTATTCAGCTGATTAAATATGAACGAAGGGGTGGAATAATGGGAAAGCTCACAGTATTACAACGACAATACCATCATACTCCATGCATTAAAATGCCATTTATTAAAAGTCAGACAAGTTATACCGCCAAAATCCAACGGAAAAGGCGAACAAACTGTATGCATAATTCGCGAAATATTATAAAATCTGTTTTTCTTTTAACCGACATGGTCAGTTTGTTCACAAATTACTACTAAAAAAACTAAATTTCTGAAAAAAATTAAACGCGAAAAACTTTCGTCATGAAAAATTATCTACTTAATTTGCTTCGTTAATAATTTAAAATATATGGTTTTTGATGGCACAACAAACACTAAACAAATCATTTGAAATCGAAAAAACTAAATTAAAAAATAAAAATTTCTGAAAAAAATTATTAGCATTTTTATACGCAAGAAAATTTCTTCATGGAAAATTATCTCCTTAAATTGCTTCATTAATAATTTGGAAAATATGGTTTTTGATGGAACAATAAACATTAGACAGTTCATACTAAACAGAAAAAATTAATTTGAAAAATAAATTTTAAACAAATTTATAAAACAAATAAAGTGCAAAATAAATAAATAATAAATTCAACTTACCGGAAATAAATACAATATTATTACACAATAAAACAGCAAGGAATACAAAATCAAGAAATGATAATCCGAATAAAAATCCGGATTTTTTCCCCCGCCCAACTAGCACATAAGGCGCGCCGACACGTAGGACCAGCGACATTTCGTCCCATCCCATTTGGTCCCAAACACTGGGACTAGCGACACTTCGTCCCGGCCACGGCGACACTTCGGACCAGTGCCTAATTGGTCCCAAACTAATTCAATGCTAGCTAATTCTCTCCTTTAATAATCAAAGAAACATCGCAACATACATTGCAGTGGTTTTATCCGGTAGCAATGCATACAAGCACCCCTGCAAGATGAACAATTGCATTCCTGTTTTAGAGTTGTTAGTGTTTGCCTCGAATGGTATACAGCTGCGCTAATATAGGTGGGGCCCACTCTGAAACGTCATCTCCAAGTTTACTTCTGTAAATTGAACAGTATTGACATTTTTGTCTGTACGAAATACATAAAACAATGCATTCGAATCTTTTTCCACTGTATCCGAAGTAAAAAATCCTATCGTCGTTCGACATTCTGCGAAATCACGATAGCGTCTAGCTGGGTAAGCGGTTTTGGCGGCAAATGAAAAATCCGAATTGTTTGCTGCCTTATGGCATGTACCGTATTTCGGCAGGATAACAATGGCTTGCGATACAATATCGCTAGCAAACTTTTTGCGAATCAGTCTCGTGCGGCCAAACAGGTTCCGGCTTTTGTTTTTATCGCATCGATACTGAGTACGTGAGTTATATACACACCACAGCGGAAAAATATGGAAATCTGCAGACATGAAGGTGTAGCGATCGCCGTTGTAATGGGCTTCTGAAGATTGTATCGGAAACGATTCTGTACCACACAACTACGAAGCAGCACCTGTTCGGGAACAAACCCATGCTGCAAGACGGAGGATGTACGCGTAACCAGCTTCTTTTGATTAACGGAAACAAAAAGGTCGTCCTTATTGAACGATTCGACTTTGTACCCAATATTGCATCCTGCTGTTCGTCGTTGCTTGAGCAGTAAGCGCTTCTGAACGAACTGCCACCAGCTGTTTGCCGTTTTGAGATACCGGGACAAATAATCGGTTATGGGAAATGTCCGAACGGTGCAACTGAAGGGCAACCGCTGGTCACCCTGCACTTCGACGCAAGCCGCGCCGGACACCCCTTTACTGAACTTCAGCCACACGAGCACAGAGAAATAACAATCATGAAGAAAGGCAATGTCTGAACGGAGCACTGAAGGGCGTCCGCTGGTTGCGTATAAGGAGACAACTAATTGCCCATCGAATTAACGTCATGTACACAACGAGAACATGAAGGAGCATAAATGAAAGTACCGGTGAATATAAGGGAGGGTGGGAGGGTTATGCAGAAGTTCTTGAGCGTCTTGAAGTTAATCAATTTGCAAGTGAACTATAAAACTTAACAGCGAACAGGAACCCATACATCATAAAGTGGTCTTCGTTGCCACGCAGTGCTCCGCAAGCACAGCGGTTCGTTCTGCGTTAAATACATTTAGCGCTTTTGCGCTAAATAACTTAAATGTCAGCAAACTAACAGGAACACTGTTATTGTTAATACGGTAACAACAGCTGCATCTTATAGTTGCGAAATCTGTTGGTTCTGTAGCCGGGACCAAAATGCTCTGGGCCGAAAAATCCTTGGGACCAAGCTACGCCTGGGACCAATGCGTCGTGGGACGAAATGGGTCGGGACGAATTGTTTTGGGACCAAGTGTCGTGACGCGAGCACATAACACTCAGCCGCATATTAACGAGGCCGTTTTATACACCGGCCGCAAACTCCACATGCAAATCAACCTAATTTGCTTTTGTCAAGTGTTGTCATCGTCGTTTTTTTCCTCGGCAAGCATCTGGCGAAGATCTTGGACGACATGTTGACACCGGGTCCGTAAGGGATTATGTGGAC
>JAQGAU010000977.1:0-22230 GCA_034698045.1 Paramacrobiotus richtersi | reverse complement strand
AGGTCGGGGATGCGCAGACATGTGCGGGGAGGTCGGGGATGTGTGGGAACTTGGGGATGTGTAGGGATGTGAAGGGACGTAGGGATGTACATCCCCGGAATCATCAGGGCTTTAGAACGGTGTAAAAAGGAGGCCACAGATGAGCTCAGTAGCAAACCATTCTAATCTAGATCAAAAAGTAATACTCTCCGGAACAGAATCACTGCCGCGCGGGTTATATTTACCGCCCATTGCTAAATGAGCAGGATGCCGTAGTAACAGCGTAGGTCTGGATCTACAGCGAACTACGTGTTTCGTTCCGGGAGGCTGTTTACAGGAAGAAAGAAAAAAAATTGAACGGAACCGAATCGGTACAATAGCGTTACTACTGCCCGGACATGATATCCGGCGGGCAGTGAAGGAAATTTTTGCGGAAAACGATATCCTGTGGAGAATGAAATTTTCGCCTACAAATAACGATCAGTGGGCATTTTTTACCTAGCCGTCTGGACGTGAAAAACGGCCGCCGGACGTGAAGACCGGAAAACGGAGATCTAGCTTTCTCCCTCAACCGCTAACATCGTCCGTGGGCCGAAGTTCCGTCCGGCACAAATTGCGTGGCACTACTCGTAGTATTCTGGAAGCCGGACAATCATCCTTAGACATCTGCAATGACTGTAAGAGAAAGCGTCCGGCTTGCAGGGTGCACTGGAGAATGTGTACGCGTTAGACCGGAAAGCTAGCTAAGATTCTACACATTTAGGGTGGCCAGATGTACGCCGCACAGTATTTCGGACCTCGACGGATGGTTTTAGCGCTTGCGGGGTAAAAGTGCCCGAGAACACTTTCACCGTCAGGACGGTTTTAGCGGTTACAGTCTTACATGTGCATGGGCGAATTTAAGGACAGAGCAGCTCCTCCCTGAGCCTCAGGTGGTTGGAAAAAATGGGAAGGGGGAGTATTGGCAAATCTTTTAGTACTAGTTATGGTGTTCAGATGCGGATTGTAGCTGAACTTAAGCTGAAAAAGCTCCAAATTTTTCACGGTTCGCGCGAATTTATCAATTTGACTGTGCTACGGGATGGCCTTTGATTCCCGGTTATTAACTTTTCTAACTAAGAAAAGCCAAAAACCTTAAAAATTTCCGCGCTTCGCGCGGTTTTCGTGGTATTTATTCCCAACGTTTTCGCGCTGCGCGCAGAACTTTGCTCTTACGAGCGTTTGGGCGCTCTTTGTTCCTCTCTAGCACACGGTCCAGATTCGCCACTGTAGAGGTGTCTTTTGCCCGGATCTTGGGAACATTACGGCCGAAGGAGACAGCAGTGTGGAGGGTGACGTTATCGTCGAGACACATTATACTGCCGGTGTAATCTCTAGTTCAGAAACAGGATAGCACTGCATCTGCACTTTTTAATTCAGGGATTGTCGGGTTCCTGGCGCCCCCCTCAATTTGGCTCGAAACGCGCCACTGGCGCTTTGCATGTAGGAATTAAGATCACAAGGTTTGTTTAACGTTTGGTTGACAGGCAAAAGAATGCCGCCGATGCATTAATTATACATTTACCATCAACTTAGTCAGCATAGTAGCGCATGAGCAATATCATTCTGCTGGCTTGTAAACCTCTTTCGGTGTCAGCAACGCATGCGAAAAAAGAAATACCATGTCTGACATGACATCGTCAGCTATTGTTCTTCTTGTGCCGCTGATCTCCATATTACGCATGTTAACCAGTAATCAGCGTTACATCACACTGTAATTTATGCACACAAATGGCAGGCACACGACATGAAGATGGATCGATCGCGGTCACAACGCATTCTTTTCCATATAATCATCACGAAGTAGTTTGCTTGTTTGTTTGTTTACACCATCATCGCGCGGATTACAACGAGTAAAATACGTTGTATGTATAGAATTCACGGAATGTCCAATATGGCTGGTTCGCTTTACTTGTTTTTGATCATTCTCCTCGCACGTGATTCGCATGCGGTATCCATTCCAGCAGGTAAATTCTACGAAATTATTTCTTTTAGTTCGATGAATTTGATATTAATCAAGGTACTTTCGAGTTGATTCTACAGCATGCGTATTTTTTTGCGATAGACTGGAGACGGTATATAAATTCAGACATCCTAAAAACTTCCAACACTCACAGCAACAAGGCCCTTTACGCCAATGACTATTTCGAAGGCGATATTGTCGGTTTTGAGAACAGTATGACGGAAAATGAGGTACGTTTCCTCTAATAACCCATTTGTGGTCATTGCATATTATGTTCACCTTGTTTTAGTTAGCGAAAGCCGTTGATAACACAGTCAACGATGAACGGCTCCGCTGGACCAGCGGCAGCATTCCGTACAAAATATCCGCGGATATCCAACGCGGAAGCACATTTAGTGCGTTAAAGCCCGTTTTCAACTGTTTCCTGAATAATAGTAATTAATTATCGCTATTTATTCAGAGCCGGAAGAGATGGATGCCATTCAAAAAGCAATGCTATCCATAACAATCCTCACACAAAGCTGTATCCAGTTCGTAGAGCAGACAAACGAGACGGATTATATCGTATTTCTACCAAAAAGCAGCCGGTATGTAGAGCATTTGATACATAAACTAGTGCTAAATGCGAGATAATAATTTTTGCTTGCAGTTGCGCGTCGAATATCGGTCGTCAAGGCGGCAAACAACCTGTTTACCTGGCACCCGGTTGTATGGCACAAGATGGCGATATCCAGCATGAGATCCTCCACGCGTTGGGCCTATTTCACGAGCAGTCCAGATTGGACCGGGATGAGCATGTCGCTGTCAACTGGGACAATATTCCACCAAGTAATGCATGTAAACATTATAATATATTTCAGCATGTTTATGTGCGGTTCTTGTTGTAGCGGATCGGGATCAGTTCAAGAAATACAACGGCCAGACATTCGGTCTCCCGTACGACTACCAGTCGGTGATGCATTACAAGTACAACGCCTTTGCCAAGAGTCAACAAGTACCGACAATTATTCCCAAGAAACTGGGGTCGGGTGTTGGACAGAGCGTCAATCTGAGTCCACTGGATGTGGTGAAACTGCAGAGGCATTTCGGGTGTCCTGTTATGAACTCCTCCCAGTTAATATGTAAGTATCAGTGGTTAATCTCTGGTAAATCTTGCAAGGCCGAACTTCTATAATTATGTTGTTATTGGCATGCTCATATGCAAATGCAGTTTTTCTGATAACCATAAAAATTTAAAAACTGATATCGCTTCCTCCATAAATGAACTTACAAACCTTTAGAGTTATAAAAGTGTTAGAAACGTACTTCGCTGACGAAGACTGTTCTGCTATCAGCAAAATTAAAAGTTTATTTGTATGTGGATTTATTACGGAAGTTTCAAAAAGGTTGGAGCACTTAAAATGTAATATACATTTCGCCGTTTTTGTGAACAAGTTACGCGCACTGAAACTAGGTCTTCTAACTAATCAAACAGTCATACATTAGGGTGTAGGTAAAGCGTACAGTACCGCAGCTGTTTTAATGTCACCATAGCGTATATATCATTGTGGCCAGACTTCTATGTTGCGATTCGATCGAAGCCCCGCCAAAAACCCAGCAATGGCCCAGTAGCGCTTACACAGCGCTTACACAGGGAATTTACCAGACAGAGAATAGTAGACAATAGACAAAACATAGTAGACAGGGAATTTACCAGACACGCCTTTCACGGTTTCTGGCGCATCTGCGTTTAACAAAGTTTGGCCACAATGATATATACGCTATGATGTCACTGTTAGCTTTGACGTTGTTTATAGAACCGTGTTCTAATGAACCAAATGATATTCAGTAATACTTGTTCTTCAGCTCGAGCACAAAAGCGAATTTTCGGTGCAGAGGACATGAAATCACCTGCAGACGAAAGAACGGAACTCTACCCGGCATTCCTTGCCACCCGACTCTCTGCTTTCGAATGCCAAGAACTCTTTACCGACCGATGCCAACCTCCCGGCGAGCGCGACAACTGTTCATCCACTGACACCAGTGTCTTAGAAATCAGCTGCAACGAAGACCTATCCATGCCGGAACTCCGCAACATCATCCAAAGCATCTCCAACTTTGGGCAGCGCCAAGTTGTCGTCGACATCCCTGACAAAGCATCGGTCTCTGCTGGCGTCTTCAATCCCATCAAAAACCAGATCGTCATCTACCAGACGTACAACTGTGTCAGCTCCGATACGACAACGAAAACAGCCGGGTTTTCGAATATTTTAAGTTTGTACTTGAAGTACTGCAACGGATTGGTCATCCAGAAGTCGCACTTTTACACCACAACCAAGCTCCGCTGGGTGCGGTTGATATACTCGACCATTGCCCAGTTAGAGAAAGGGACCTTCCTAAACCTTATGGATTTGCGGTTACTTTCCCTGGAGATCTCCTTCTTCTACACACCGTTTACGGAAGAAGGGCGCGCGTTCATTGGCCGGTTACACTGCAGCAGTGAACTGGCGTGGTATCGGCAGTGGCTGAAACGCAATCCGGTACTGACGAGCCCCAAGTTGGCGGGAGATGTGTACCATATCAACGAACGATGGCAGAGCGCTAGTTTGGGTAAATCCGAGTTGTACTATCCTGTCGACTGTTCGAAAGATCTCCCGCTGAATCATTCGTCGGTTAATTTTAATCTTGATGTATACTCGCTCAATGATAACGTAAAGTACAATGTGATGCCGAGAGATTTGGAAAATGTTCCGGAAGCATGAGATGCCTATGCAGTCGGGTTGTTGTACAATATTAAAGTTTGTTAGAATCAGTGTCGTATGGCAGTTCTCTAAGGACCGTGGATGGACAGTAAACTGCATCGGATTGTTTCGAAACAAAACTAGAGCCTAACGAGCGTAGTATAAATGTGTTTTTTGGTAAGTTTTTGTTTTTTTTCTGCGTAAGACAGTTTACAACTGACAATTGCGAGCCCTGGTCAAGCTTCCCTTTTGAAAATAAAAGCAAGACGCGGGTCTCGCGCTGCTCGAATGCAAATTTTAAGATACCATCTGTTCTTTCATGTGCAGTTTCAGTGTGGGCTACTCATATTTAACTACAGCAATCCGTAGCCCAATCCAGCAAGTGGCCTTGATGGTATTCTGATTATGTAGGCGTATTTCAGATCAATACGATATTATTTCTAATGAGCGATACGGAAGCCAGTGCCAGCAGTCGTTAACGGCGACTAGCCAAGTTTAACATCAATAAAACCTGAGTTATGCAATTCAGGCTTCTTCGCATGCGGCTCCGACTTGGTCGATATCGCGTCCTTCAATAGAGGGCGTGCGGGTGCGCTTGTAACGCATCCGGACATGGAGCATAACGACATACAAGGTGCACGTTTTAACGTGTATGTGCCTACGATTACGTGTCTGTACGGCAAGCACGTGCGTCAGGATGCGCGACAGACATACGTGGCTCAGTCTTATATACTGCGTGCACATATCATCATATCATATCAAAGAGAAATCTGGGCCATTTTTGCTCTCTTTCCGAACTCGGTATTCACAATGGCAAATTTTTGTTATTTACTCACTTTAGTATTGAATGTTGCCTATGAAGCATACAACACTTCAACCTTTTAGCGGAAGTTAACTAGCATCCTTTGGTATAACATTTCAGTAGTAACAGTACACCAGTTTCGTATCTCGAAAGCTGCAAAAAACCTCAACATTCTCAACATTTTGGCAGCTTAAAATTCAAAATAAATGCTGGGTAGCCAGCACTGGCGGAATTCGCAAACCTAAAAACATGTAAATGAACTAAAAATCATGCAACGTTGAAATAAATGAACAATTTATTCATTTCCATCCAAAAATTTAGTTTATCAAATCGGCAAATAAATCAGTTAAAAATTAAACCGATTAACCAAACAAAATTAATCAGTTCAGCAAATTACTTTTTCTCAATACCTCCTAACAAAACGGAAAAATTGTTGCATTAAGAAAAAGCGCTTACCTTTCACTCCAAACGTTTCCACAGCTCATATGGAAGACGAATGCTGGATAGCCAGCGCTTGCGGGAACCCGCTACAAAATCGAAGTTAAAAGCGTTGTAATATTTGGCATCACAATTTCCAACGTAGAAGCTTGTATAATTAATAGTTAGATTAGCAAGTCAATAAATTTAGAAAAAGTCCACACTTCTGATACAGTAACAGTTTTTTCGACGCAATTAGCTTAGTAATTTATGGTAAAGCAAGAACGATGATTATGAATCTATGGAGCTGATTCCACATTACTTCAGCCCGAATTAGACCGCTTATCTTCACAGACAAAACCAAGCGTAAAAATTCAACAGCAGGTATTTACCATATTGGAATATTGGTTTTGCTGTGTAGCCAGCATCCGCGGGAACCCGTCGAATTCTCAGAGACTTCCATCCTAAAACAGGAAGCGCCTTACAAAAATTTCGGCATACCTATGGATAACATGCATCCACAACGAGAAATTTTTGCAAATATTCAGTGCTGACTAAAGATATGATTTTAAACTAAATGGTGAATAGCATTGTAAATGGTACTAAAAATCCGTTTTGAATTAATTTGCGACCTACCACATGAGATGAAACTCGTAGATCTGTCAAATAAAAGCTCCAAATGTCACCACATAGTCTGCACAAATAAACGTTATAAGATGGGTTGAAGCATGCAGTTTCCATCCATAGGAAAATGGCTGGGTTCCCAGCTGGAAGCAGGGTTCCCTGCTGTTTGAGACGATCAAATCCATCATGGGTTGGGCAGACTCATAATCAAGGGAATGGGACTTGTAGTTTATTTTGAAAAACCATAAAGAACACAACCATACCCATTAGTTATCAATGAAACTGTTTTTGGGACTAATTTTTACAGCTTATTACGGTGTTTTTGAATTCCCGTATACTTAGCATGGCCATAGACTTCTATGCTATGGCTGGAAAATTTCCCATTGGCTGTAGTCACTCTCGATCTAATTTTAATTAGCAGGCGACCAATGATAATTCTTGGTTGGCGATGTAGGCGATGTATGTCTGTCGTTTCGGGCGGCGTTAACTGTCTTACACGGAACGCCTCTTTCTGTCGTGGGATTTGTTCACGCCCAGCGACAGACTTTGGTGAAAAAGACAAGGAATTTTGGCAGTTTTACACCGTGTATGTCTGTCAAACACATTGTTCGAATGCGTCGTAGCGGCAATCGCAATTGCTGCAATCACTGGATTTCAAATTCTATCTTTACTATGCACTATGCAGTGCTGCCTACTTCTGCTGTAAACTGCTGCGGCGTATTTATCTAGTACGGCAAAACAGTAGGCCTAAACCGTAAATAGGAAAAAGCATCCCTGCCGGCTACCAGTGGTAACGGCGGGTAGTATTAATACATGGACACGGACGGATGCTGGATGGATGCCGGATGGACGCCGGATGGATGGATACTGGATGGACGGATACCCGGTGGCCACCGGGCGGCTGCTGAGAATAAAGGTCAGAACCTCAAAGTCAGCAGGGACGTGCATTCGCTGGTAAACTTGGAATTTTATCTTGTTTCTACAATGAACTTGATGCGTGGTCGGCCGCGTGAGTGCAGATCCCCAAGTTTAGGAAATATCCGGGTGGCGCGCTTAAAATTTCCCTGCTATCTTGTTTGAGATCTTCTGTTTTAAAAACAGTTTATCCTTTCCAAAATAAGTCAGGCCAAGCTCGAGAAGCGCACTGCATATTCCGCATGTTGCTCGTATGACATTACAAGCTGACATTTCCCCATCTATCTATATAATACATTAAGAAAAAATGGTTTGTTGGGTCACTCCGACTGAACTACTCATCCTACCCGCAAGAGCCATATATCATTCGAAAGCTCATATTCTCGGTTTTCATCGTCAAAAGTAAAAACTGGCAATCACACAGCCATTCAAGAATCGCGCAAAGTTTGCGGGGTGTCAACTGGTGATCCATAAATCTAAAACGGGAATCGCTTATGCCGCGTACCTGCTAGTTCAAACTCGCTCTTTTGCGCTCGTTAATCAGGGCGTCGAATTGTAATAACATGCAAGAAAAACTGTCACCCGATAGGAGAGCCCGGTTCTCCTTGGTCCTTCTACCAATTTAGTTTTCGTTAAATGTATGAAACTTCATTGGGAATAAATTCCAGAAATTGTTAGCGTCCTGGCGCTGGTTGCGCCAATAATGCAGAAATACAAATAAGCAACATATTTCCCGAAAGGGATTGAACTGGTGCTATATTTGTATTTAAATATTTGTAAATATCTGAATATTTTTATTAAGGTATTTAAAATCGGCTCATTCAGATTTGTCTTGTGTCTAAAATCGGTGCGACGGACACCTGCATTAAGGTTTGCATTGAAACGGCAAGTCACCTGCCACTGGTTCTGACAGTATAGACTTTTTAAATATAACAGAAATTAAAAGGAAATGTGTCACAAAGAGTAGTGTAGAAAATTCTCTTTCTGATGATACGCCACTGGTAATTCTGTGCCGACTTACGGTTGAGTTCTGGACGAAAGACTGACAAAGAAGATTCCAAGAAGCTGTCCCGGGCCATCATCTTCTACGATAGTTTACGCCTTTACGGGAAAATTCTTTACAGATGAGTAGCAGGAAATTTCATCGGCCTGATTCCACATATTCTAAACTGGGATCGCTAGGCTTTCGAAAACTTCATGAAAGCTAGAAATCGGCTTATTGGTTAAAGAACTGCAACTTTCCGCGCAGAAAAATCATAAGCACTCCACTTGGTAAGCAAGCAGTTTACGCAAGCCAGCGTGTTTCCAATCTGTCCCAATGACACATTATTTGAAGTTTTCGATCAGGAAACTGTGAAACGCATCGTAATGCGCGTCTAGATAAATCGTTTTTAGTGGTTTGTGTCTTCAGAAAAGAAGCACAGATAAGATTTATTCAGACGCGTGATGTGCCCTTCACAGTTTCCTCATAAGAAGCTTCAAACAATGTGTCAGTGAACCCCGATTGAGAAGTCGGAAACAACGCTCGTTCAACGTATCCTCTTACGAGTACTCGTATATTTCCTAAACTTGGGCCTCTGCCCGCTCACGCGCGGCTGACCACGCATCAAGTTCATTGTAGAAACAAGATAAAATTCCAAGTTTACCAGCGAATGCACGTCCCTGCTGACTTTGAGGTTCTGACCTTTATTCTCAGCAGCCGCCCGGTGGCCACCGGGTATCCGTCCATCCAGTATCCATCCATCCGGCGTCCATCCGGCATCCATCCAGCATCCGTCCGTGTCCATGGATTAGTACTACCCGGTAACGGCTGCACTTTTTACCAGACAGCCGGCGAAGCGGCTTCCGCTAGTTGGACCGCTGCACTGCAGACGCTTAATTAACTTAGCACAAGGTTCATGTTTACTAATGATTTTACCTAGACACTTAGTAACGCTGCAGGTAACAGAAAGGCAAATCCGCAAAAAAAACAACGGTACGTTTCAAAAACAACGATTAGACTGGAAATGTGCTTCTAATCACTGGCCGCCAAACATTGGTGTTCGTGAGTGGTTGTTCGCTCCCAAGGAGGCCGAGTAATTTGATCATTGATGTGGTTTTTGGATTTTTTCGTCGTATCGCTGGGTGGCATTATGTATCACCATTCTGAATAAAAAAAAAAAAAAAAAAAACAACTGGAAATTGTGCCGGCTTTGGGCGACTATCACGAGCGGCACGTCTAACGTGATAAATGAACACGACACTGCACATCCATAAACTTATTGTAGAGGCGATAGTTTCTGCCAGTTCTGTTTGTGCATTTAACACAGTATCAGCTATAAACATCGCCCATTTCGAAGCCGAAAAACAGTAGCATCATCAACAATGAGGTGGTTAAGCGGTCCCCTTTTACTCCTCTTTTTTATCGGTAAGTCGCAACTTGGATCAGCTGTTCAGCTAACTAACGTAATCAAAGCGAAGATTTATATGGATAAACAGAACTGGCAGAAACTATCGCCATGCATGAACCAGTATCGTGTTGGCTTATCTCGGTAGACGCGGCTCTCGTTATAGTAGCCCCAAGCCGGCATAATTTCCAGTCTAATCGTTGTGTTGCGGACTCTACCGACTTTTTGCGGATGTTACTTTCAGTCACTTGCAGCGTTACTAACTGCCTGAGAAAAATCTTTGTAGCATGAACTTTGTGCTAAGTTAATTAAGCGTCTGTAGTGCAGCGGTCCAACTAGCGGAAGCCGCTTCGTCGGCTGTCTAGTAAAAAATGCAACCATTACCGCTGGTAGCCGGCAGGGATGTCTACCTGTTTACGGTTTATGCCTGTTACAAGCATGCCACAACATCATGGGTCTTCAAGTACGCTGGATGAAAACCTGGAGCGTCTCGAAGTACTTGTGGCGTTCTTCAGTAGCAAGAAACTTACACTACTATGGTACCATAATGTTCCTTGAATTTTACTCTTTCATTTGCGGCGATTTGCCCATCACTTAAGAATTTTGGTGGAGAACAGACGCAACGGCAGAGGTTGCAACTTGCAAGGAAATGAAAAATGCAGAACAAAGAGCGTGGAGTTGCGAAGGCCCTTCGTCTAATGCCACAGCATTGGGGGGAAAGCGGTGGGGCGCATGAGAGCCGTTGTAAAAACTTGGGGCAGACGTGGTTGATGTCCTCGTACAAACTTAAATGGTTATCAAACCCGGCTGTTTTCAGTGTCGTATCGGAAATGACGCAGTTATAGACTTATAGGTCTGGTAAATGGCAGTCTACTTTTTGACGGGATTAAAGAGGTCAGTCGAGACAAATGCTTTATCGGGGATATCGACGACCACTTCTCGCTGCCTGAAACTCGAGATACCCTGGAGTCTGGATGATGTTACGGAGGTCCGGCATGGATAGGTCTTCGTTACATCTGATTTCTAAGACACTGGTGTTAACGGATGAACAGTTGTCTCTTTCTCAGGGAGGCTGGTAGCGGTCGGTAAAGAGTTTTTGGCATTCGAGCAAAGAGAGTCGGGTGGTGAGGAATGCCGGGTAGAGTTCGGTTCTTTCATCTGCAGGTGCTCACATGTTTCCCGTACCGGAATTGCTTTTTTAATTCTGCTAGAGGGTAAATATCATCTGGTGTGAATTTGGATTCTTAAGGCCAGTTTTAACACCAAAGAGCATTCATTGAATTTCAATCCCAGATTTAGACGTACGAATATTTTTTTCTTCCAATGACACCAAGAGAAAGGGTTCGTTTGACGATTTACAATTTGTTCGTTCAATATACAATGTGCATGAAAGGCGCCAGTAGCCATCGTTAATTGTCGTCGAAGGTTTCCGACCGGTTGTCTGACTGCTGACAAATGAATTTACGGTATTGGTAATAAAAGTTCCAATTTGCCTTTACGTTCCACTTAAGGATTCTGTCCGCGAAGTTTTACTTAAAAGAAGTGCAAATAGTTTCTTTCCAGAATCGGTTAGAAAAAATTAAATTAATTTCAAGAACGGCGACAAAGCTACGCGTTGTTCGGTTCCATAACACGGGACACCGCAAAGATCCACCAGCTCCAGCAAAATCAGGACAGTCGCGCACCGGTAAGCATTGCTCTGAGCTGCAATAGTGTCTTTTATTGCCAGCAAAGTACGGTTTAGGTCAAGAAATCCGCTTGTGCGGGCAACAAATAATCCAGCACCAAGCAGTTTATGGAAAAGTTTGGAAACTTTCATCATAAATGCGCATATGAGCGCAATGGCATTATACTGAGAAAATTCCTGCGATTTGTAGAAGCAAAAGTTACCATGGTACAGTTTTGATAATGCTAATAACTATGGCAGTCACCGAATCTATCCGTATCAATGCGCGTTTCCATTCGCGCGATAATTGACACTTATCCAGTCATACGCTCTAACAAAGTCGCCGAATTCCGCGCAACGTAGAGCCTGCATAGCGTCCTTCTGGAACTCCAGTGTCAGATTGAGGGCCTGTTCTCCACAAGTCTGTGCAATGTTGTTCCCGCTAGGCTGGTTCAGCATGGGCACGTGCAGCTGTATATACCTGCAAACAAATAATAGTAGTGCGATGCCAGCTGTAGCCACCTGATCAGATGTGGCATGCAAAGCGGCAATACAGTACCGGCAGGCGAGTTTGCGACCATATCGAATGGAAACAAAGCAAATTTCCTTGCCGCCACGAATTTGCGCCCTGTTCCAGAGTTCCTCCCTTACCTGCTGCGGAACTCTAGCCTGGCTCCTGATTAATTTGGTCGTTACGTTGGCGAAGCACTGTCCCAAGATGTCCAGGTAGTCCACTGCTTTATTACCTCTGCTTAACTCCGCCACAGCCAACAACAAGTCAGGTGTGAAGGTCTCGCGGAACGGCGAGTCCTGCGCCGGGCACGCCGGAGAAGAGTCTGGGCAGCGAGCAATAACGTCCGCTAGAGCTTGTCCAGTTTGATTCAGGTTTCTGTAGCGAAACGGTTGCAAAATCGGTACACAATGGTGCATTTTTTTGGGTCCGTACGGTTTAATGCACGTGCACAATCTGACGCACTTTCGTTGCACAGTACGGCACTGAAGTTCAGTATAAGTTACTGCAGGTGTGTGACACCAAGGGACAAACAAGTGCCAATAAATCGATCTTACATGGAAAATTCATCCATTGCTTCGCGAGGTGTTCTTTGACTCGCAGTTCCATTCCGTAGTGCTGAGTCCGGTAAACGAATGCCGTATGCCGCAATCAGACTTGGAAAAGCCGACAAAAGTCGCATGGTGTGGGTATCAGTGTGGGTCTCGGGTCGAAATCTCGCCAAAGCCGACGCACACTCGGCAGCTCGAGTGCGATTGGTTTCCAGTGTTAGCACGTATCCAGTGGCGTCAGAAGAAGAATCCATATTTTAGTTAACATTTTGTCGCAAGCTTTATTTAAATCCCGTTTAAAAACTTGGGTAGGAATAACTTATCACTGGTCGCGCAGTCAGCTACAACGTCAGTGATATAGCGCTATTCTGGGGAACTACATACATGTCCACATAAGTTTAGAAGTAGGCAGCACTCCATATACCAGATGCAATCTCAAAGCTGGTGATTGAACAACCCGATATCGAGCAAGCTGGAGCCCCGCAGAAAGAAGCCTGGATTTTTCAGTTCGGGTTTGTGGATGTTAAAACTTGCCTGCTGGTCGGGCTGCCTTATCGCTCCGGAGAGTTAATATCGTTTTGATCTAAAACCGGGCCACTTGATAGGATCGCTGTAGTTTCCTGTGTAGAGTAGACTACAGCATTGAAACTGTCCACGAATCGATAATAACATAGACTTTGCGTTTTATGCGGCGCAGTTTGTATACTGGTGCCTGACACACGTCTAGTTCAAAATTTTGTTAAAGGAAGCTTGAGTTGTTGTGTAGATATACAGTACTAGAACGCTAGTAGAACTCCCACGAGTAAAACTTCCAAAAATTCACTAGATGTAATATAGAAGTTTACGCTAAACTCGAACAATGATAAAAAACATGTAAATACAAAATATTTTAGTTGGATTAATTTGAATTTAACTGATGCCGGCTATTTCATCAACGAAAGGGTGCCAGCATCAAACTAGTAATTAATAAATTGGTAACGCTCAAGTGACGGAAGATAGGATACTGAGAAGTGATACCCACGGCATAGTTATGACCGCAATAGTAGCCGACAGTCAAATAGTTATCGCATTGAAACCACCACATTTATCACTGATTCACCATAACAAATACGTTTTACCATAATACATACATACAATAATGTTAATTAATTAAGATTTCGGCCGCGGCGGATAAATTCCCGTAAAACCCCGTCCGTGCGTGTCGTAAAACAGGAAGCGAGCTGCTTATTGTGTACAGTACGGCTCGAATATGAAAAAAAGGTAGAAAAAGTTCTCTTCCATATATTCCCTCAGAAGACCATAATAATTATTATGTTGTTCCACCGGCGTTCATTTTTACCAAGTGCAGCAGCTACTGAAGCTCGAACACGTGTCTGACACACAAACACTCAGGCTTAGCAAGCCTGGACCTCAGCATTCGCGTTATTCACATGTCGCCTGGGGCTGGTCTACGCCCATAAAAGCGCTTGTAAAGTTCCCCAGCTTAAAGATTGTCCCAAAGCTCCGGCTCTTCAGCAGTCCCGGTTTTTCTTTGATAAACTCCCACAGCCAGGCGTTCTGCGCATCGCATTTGAGTTTCTTGTACACAGCCAACTGATCCATGTTCCAATCTCCGACGGCATTACCCAGAGCCAGCGTCTGCAGATCGGGCAGGTCCGTGAACGAGCCTTGTTCGAGGAACGCTGGCGAATGCCCTGTGAACTCGATGGCGCGGATATTCTTCAGTCCACTGAAATCGGCCTTGTGGATCCGTAGCCCCTCGCAGTACCAGAAGCGCAGATCGAGTAAGTTGGTCAGACCGATGGCGGGCAAGCGGGAGGTCAGGTTGCCATCGAACATCACGAGAATAGAGAATGCGACAATCTGCTGGCCGATGGGTGCAAGAAAGGCAGCGTCGATCCGGGTGGCGTCGGAATAGATATGCAGATCGACCGCGCGGTTTGCGCTAGAGTTCCGAATACGCTCGATCCTTTGCAGAAAAGTCTGAAAGTCGTACTATCGTGTATAGTGCAGTCAGTTATGGGCTCCTTAGTAAAAACTAAATGTTAAATGCATAATTTAATTGTTTTCTGCGTAACCATCTTGGCGGTCGTCAGTTATTTCGCTGTCTGTGTGATTAGGAGAAAGATATACCGGTGGCATGTACATACGTACGTGCATACATATGTGCATACATACGTACACGTACCGGTAGCCTCTGTACGACGGAATTATTACGTACTTATAACTTTGTTAGGTATGGTTAGGTAACTTTGTTATTAGGTAACCATAGTTTTAACTTTGTTAATATTTAGGAAAATTGTCCTCTGGGAAAAGGAGCGTCATGCTACCTTGTTGTCCGCAAACTCCCTACTAAAAAACCTTGATATGGTTTTCAACAGGGCAAAAGTTAACCGTCTTCTCGCTGGTAGAAAATTCGCTTAGACGACGCGTGATTTTGGTTGGTTTGCAGGGCTCATCCGGACGCAAAGAAGACAGATCACAGTTGAACAGCTCGCCCGCTGCTCTCTGGCCTGAAAAGCCGTGCATTTTAACATTGTATCAGCTATTAACGTCGCCCATTCCGAAGGCGAAAAGCGGTAGCATCATTAACAATGAGGTGGTTAAGCGGTCCCCTTTTACTCCTCTTTTGTATCGGTAAGCCGCAACTTGGATCAGCTGTTCAACTAATTAATGTAATCAAAGTGATGACTTGTATGGATATCTTTGCAGGTCAGAGAGCAACGGGCGAGCTATTCAACTTTGATCTGTCTTCTCTGCGTCCGGATGAGCTCTGCAAACCAACCAAAATCACGAGTCATCTAATCGAATTTTCTAGTAGAGAGAAGACGATTAATTTCTGTCCTATTGAAAACCATATCAAGCTTTTTGGGGAGTCTGCGGACAACACGGTGTCATGACGTTCTTTTCCCCGAGACTAATATTCATTAGTTTCATTAATTTTATTTATAAGAAAGCTAAAACCATAGTTGCCTAAAATTACAGACGGTATGCACGTGCCAACGGTATAGTTTTCTCACACAGACAGCGAAATAACTGGTGACCATAATTTGTCAACATGGTTATGCAGAAAACAGTTAAATTAATCATATTACATTAAGTTTTTACTGAGGAGTGCATAACCGACTGCGCCTACTCGATAGTACGACTTTCAGACTTTTCTGCAAAGGATCGAACGTATTCGGAACTCTAGCGCGACCCGCGCGGTGGATCTGCATATCCATTACAACGACACCCTGATCGACGCTGCCATCCTTGCACCCATCGGAAAGCAGATTGTCACGTTTAGCATTATCAATGTCACCCAAGCCAACCTGACCTCCCGCTTCCCCGCCATCGGTCTGACCAACTTACTCGATCTCCGCTTCTGGTACTGCGAGGGGCTACGGATCCACAAGACCGATTTCAGTGGGCTGAAGAATATCCGCGCCATCGAATTCACAGGGCATGCGCCAGCGTTCCTCGAACAAGGCACGTTCACGGACCTGACCACTTTGCAGACGCTGGCTTTGGGTAATGACGTCGGAGACTCGGAAATGGATCAGTTGGCTGTGTACAAGAAACTCAAATGCGATGCGCAGAACGCCTGGCTGTGGGAGTTTATAAAGGGAAAACCTGGACTGCTGCATAACCGGAGCTATGGAAAAATCTTTAGGCTGGGGAACTTTACAAGCGCTTCTATGGGCGTGGACCAGCCCAAAGCGACTTGCGAATGAAGCGAATGCTGAAGTCCAGGCTTATTAAGCATGGCTTAACTGACTGTTTTGTGTCAGACGTGTGTTCGGGCTTCAGTAGCTGCTGTACTTGGTAAAAACGAGCGCCAGTGGAACAACATATGAATAATTTATATGGTAGTGTCAGCAGCGGTTACGTGTCTGTTTCTTTGTTATATTCCGCTCGCATCAGCGTCAGTAGACGAGAGAAAAACTTAGCTTCCGGGCCCAAGCTGCATTATTGCTTTTAATTGCGATCAAAGTACGGTCAATGGCAGGAAATCCGCTTGTGTGGCAATAGCCGCAAAATGCTAAAATACATTCTGCCACGAATAATCCAGCACCCAGCATTTTATGCAAACGTTTGAAAACGTTCATCATTAATGCGCATATGATTGGCATAATTAATTTTTTTTCCGCTGACCGCAGACCGCTGTACATATCTTTGGTTTCGAAACAGTTTAATTAGTATACACAACCAGACATTAAAGAACAAAACCGCATCCTCCGTTTCTTCGGACATGCCATTAACATAAATGCCAGTTCCTCGCTGAATTTCTGTACGAGAACTTGGACTTGCTTCGCCCCAGTTTAACACAAGGGCTCTTAAAATCTAAACGCTTTGAAATCTATACAAGTCAAGAAATCTGTTATGAGAGCAACAGCAGCAATAAATGCTTAAACACATTTCGGCACAGATGCTCCAGCATTGTGTGCAAATGATTACAACTTTTCAGCAGAAATGCGTATAAAATTGACGATCGCTCTGAGCTGGGAAATTGCTTGGGCTTTCCAAAAGGAAAAGATGTCATGTAGTGCTGCTTACCAGTGTAACGTCTGCAGGTACATAGCCGTCTGCAGGTACATAGCCGCCGTTTTTGCCCTCCAACTAACAATAGTTAGTTGGAGGCTATGCGAACACACTTTCGCCATCCATGGACCTAAGAAACTGTGCAAAAGTGTCTGACGGGGACGTGTATCTTTAATCCCACCCCGTTGCTTACATTTCATTGCAGTAACCTCAACCAAAGTGCACACGCTCAAACAGAGCTTCTGGACCGCTGCTCTCCATAGAAAACGCGAGTTAGGGCGAAGCAGAATCTGATGTTCGTCTTGACAAACAAAAACATCCGAGCATAAGACAAAGCATAACTAACGACACTTGACCACGGTTAGCCAACGTTGACTTCGGTTGACCAAGGTTAACTACCTTACCCTCCTTCGCATTCGCAAACGACGGCTGATTTGGCGATTTTTGTTTGTCCTAACTCGCGTATTCTCTCGCCCAGTCTCTTCTCAGGCGTGCCCGCCGCGGACGGCACTGACACCGGCGGGATAGTTCCGTGAGCCCTAAACAACTGACTTTCTGTTGACTGTGGCAGAGTTCAGCAGAGGTCATAAAGCAGTGGACTACCTGGGCACTTTGGAACGGTGCCTCAGCAAACTCTACGGCGAGGGTTCGCCGTTATAGCTCCACAGGAGCTCAGTAACAGCCTGGGAATTCGTCAAATCGCTTGCTTTCTTCACTTTGACACTGGACGCAAACGCGCTGGCCGGTAATGCACTGCGATTTTGAGAGAGCTGATCAGGTGCCATATTTGTGCCCTACGGTACATTGCCATAACATAACTGAGCCGACAGGCAATTGAGAAATATCTCCTGTCTTGTTTCTGCAGCTGAACGTTTTTACTGAAATCGCATTTCCTCGTAATCAAATTAAATATGATCAAATGACAGCCGCATAAATGTGAATTTTTGGAAGTTTTTTCTCATAAGAGTTCTACTGTCGTTCTAGTATCTAACAACACCTGAGTCAAGTTTGCTTAGTAAAATTAAGAACGAAACGTGTGAGTCGCACCGCAAAACAAGATGCACTGCATAGAAGGCAAAGTTTAAGATATTATCGATTCGTGTGCAGTTTCAATGCTGTAGACTACTCTGCACAGGAAAATACAGCGAACCGTTAAAGTGCTCCAGTTTTAGATCAAACCGATATTTAAGCTCCAGAGCGATAAGGCTGCCAGCAGGCAAGTTTTAGCATCCACAAACCTGACGTGAAAAATCCAGGCTTCTTTCTATGCAGCTCCAGCTTGTGCGATATCGGGTTGTTCAATCACCAGCTTCGAGATTATATCTGGAATATGGAGTGCTGCATACTTCTGATTCCTGTGGCACATGTTTGTAGTTCCCCAGAGCCAGCGCTGTATAACTGACGTTGTTATTGAATGCGTGACGAGTGTCACTCGTCACGCATTCAATAACAACGTCAGTTATACAACGTCAGTTATACAACGTCGAGTGATAATTTATTTCAACCCCAGTGTTTGAGCAGGCATCTAAACAAAGCTTGCGACAAAATGCCCAGCAAAGTATGGATTCTCCTTCTGTTAAACTTCACTGGATACGTGCTAACACTGGAAACCAATCGCACCGGAGCTGCCGAATGTTCGTCGGCTATGGAGAGATTTAAACCCGAGACCTACACCCATGCCCACATTATGAGATTCGTGTCTGCTTTTCCAAGTCTTGGAGTGGTATTCGGCATTTCTGTAATGGAATCGGCACAGCTGAATGGAACTGCGAGTCAAGAAAGAGCTCGAGAAGCTGTGGATGAATTCTCCGCGTAAGATCGATGTAACAGAGAACGGACGTTAATCACGTTATCCGTGTGAATTAGCACCGGTGCGTTCGATGGCTTGAATAACAACCATGTGATGCGGGCATCCGCCCGCGGGTGTTGCGTTTATTCAAGCCACCGTTGTTATGCACACGGATGGCGACTGTTCTCCAATATTATTGGCGGTATAACTTGTGTGGCCCGTACCTCGTGTTACATACAAGCAGTAACTTGTACTGAGATACGATGGCGGAATGTATCTTATGAAGTGCATAAGATTCTGCACATGCATTAAACCGTACGGACCCCAGAAAATCCGAAATTGTGCGATATCGATTTTGTGCACGTGAATCCGACTACGTTGCAACCGTTTCGTTACAGTAACATGAATCAAACTGGACATGCTCTAGCGGAGGTTATTGCTCGCTGCACCGACTCACTTCAGGCGTGCCCGACGGCGCCGGCCTATCCGTTCCTTGAAATCTTCACACCTGACCTACTGTTGGCTCTGGCGGAATTGTGCAGAGGTAATAAAGCAGCGGACTACCTGGACACCTTGGGGCAGTGCTTCGCCAAAGTGACGGCCAAAATCAGGAACCAGAGTTCACCCGCTAGAATTCCGCAGCAAGCAGGTGAGGAATTCTCGGACAGCGCGGAAATGCGTGGCGGCAAGGAAATTTGCTTTGTTTCCATTCGAACTGGTCGGAAACTCGCGTGCCGGTAAGGAATTACGCTTGCATGCCATATCTGATCAGGTGTCCGCAGTTGTACATTACACTACAGTCAGTTGTTTGCAGGTACGTACAGCTGTACGTGCCCATGACTGTATAACCAGCCTAGCGGAAACAACATTGCTGAGACCTGTGGACAACATGCACTGAATCTAACACTGGAGGTCCAGAAGGACGCAATGCGGGCTCTACGTTGCGCGGAATTCGGTAACTTTGTTAGAACTTATGACTGGATACGTGTCAACTTTCGCGCGGATGGAAGCGCGCATTGATAGGGACGGAGTTCAGCATGGTTAAACATTGTTGTTTGAGCGCCATGTTTCTCTCTGCCTTTCTTGTTGTTCTAACAAACATCAGCAGAGTCTCGCAGATGAGATCAGATAAACTTGAAGTAATTAGAAAACCAAACATCGGACTAGATGCTTAACCGCATTTTCCTCTTTGGTACAAAGCACAAACGGTACCCCGAATTTAAGCACAAGCGGACAAGTGTAACTACAGTTTTCCCCTTCACACTCCACACAGTTAACGGCATCATTCGTTCGTTACTTCGTTATAGTAAGCATCATTCGTTACCTTCTGGTACATCTTTTAAAAGGCATTTCCTTGAGTTATCATAAAATTATGACTGAAGCGGTTGTGCACCTGCAAAGGGTATACTAAGCAGTACTGCCGTAATTGTATCCTTTAATTCTGGAAAGTCAAGAGTGTCCCTGGTTTAGTACCGTCATCATTTATGTGCGCATTTATGATGGAAGTTCTAACGTCCGCATAAAATGCCGGATTATTTGTGCAGAAATGGGTTTGACCGTCCTGCCGCAGTTGCGCGCACAAGCACAGTTCTTAACCCAGACCTTACTTTGCTGGCAACTAAAACAATACAGTAGCGCGGTGCAAAGCTGGAAGGTGAGCGAATGGCTTAATATCGCTGCTGAGGACTTTGTGCAGAAACTGGCCACGTAACAAAGCCGTTCTTTACGAGATCGACTACTCGCAGTTGTCGCAAGCCCGAGCGCAACAAAATAATTTCTGGTGCGGAAGACACGCGAGCTACTGTAGACAGCTTCGATGGTATATGAGATTATTTCTTTTGATATGAAGTGCAGTCCTCTTCTCAGCTTTGCTGGTATATCTGCATACTTGGCAGACAGGGTTATTTCTGCCACTTACACTATATGCAGGCACATTTCAGCCACCATGTGTGCAGAATTACTAACTGATCAAAAATCTAAGGAAAAACTTTCAGTGAAACTAAATTAAGAGCAGGTTAGCAAAATACTGCCTGCGGAATCTGGTTAATGGTTTCTCTACCACAAGGAAATCTGAGTAACGCAATGACAGCCCGATGGCAACAGATTTACGACAAGCATGAGCTGCATAATGAACCATTCAACGGGAAACGATGACAAACTAATGATAAGTCTTCCTTCCGTAATAGTGAATTTATAAAGACCAAAGCAGTAGCAGTGGAAGAATCAATTTAGAAGTGCTAAGTCTACACGGAACCTAACATAACGGGTTGCTGAAACGTGCTTTCATACAGTGTGTGTGGCAGGAATAACCCTGTCTGCTAAGTATGTTACATATAGTTCCGCATAACAGCGCTACAGTACTGACGTTGTCACTTGGTGCGCGACCGCTGATAACTTATTTCAGTGTTTGAACTAAGGGCTTCCACGAAATGTCGACCAAGGTATGGATTCTCCTTGTGTTAGGCGTCAGCGGATACGGGTTAACGCAGGAAACCAGTCTCACTCCAGCTGCCGAGTGTGCGTCAGCTATGGAGAGATTTGAACCGGGAAAAGTCGAGGCCCACATTATGCGTCTCTTATCTGCTTTTCCCGACCTGAAATCGGCACTCGGCATTCGTGTAATGGAATCGGCACAACCGAATGGAACTGTGGGTCGAACAAATCTGCGAGAAGCTATGGATGAATTTTGCGCGTAAAAGCTATTTAATTTCACAGGCTGTTGTTTCGACTTTTTTGTCATTTATTTTATTACTTGGGGTAGTTTTAGTAGGGCCCATACCTCGTGTTGCACACACCCGCAGTAAATTCTACCTAGCACTAACAAATACGAATTAATAACTTCAAAAATTCATTGCTTAGACCTTTTTTGTGTGGTACAGGATCAAAAATACCACATTTAGTGGATCATATCGGTGTGAGTTGCGTATTTATTTCTATATCCGGGCTAAAATTGCCTACTGTTAGCGTAACATAGCGGTCCACGAGAATCTGATCAAGATACTAATCTTGCTGTTTCTTCCTTCACACGCGCTGTCGTAAGCCAACTTACTCATTAATACGTTCAAAAATACATTTCTTTTCACCTTTTATGTGTAGCAGAGAATACGAAACTTGCGCAATACTCACCATATTTTGCAAATCAAATTAATCTGGGTCGCGGAAATATTCCGTACTCCGGACTAAAAATGTTTACATGTAGAGTAATGTGTGTAACGAAAGTTCATCAGCTGTAAACCGTACAAGCGCAATAAACAATGCGAAGGTGAGTAACGAGTACCCGAGTTTTTCCAAAGTTTTGTTGCAGTAACCTCAACCAAACCGCACATGCTCTGGCAAAGGTTGT
>JAQGAU010000976.1:0-22231 GCA_034698045.1 Paramacrobiotus richtersi | reverse complement strand
AAACATCGTCGACCCATGGTGTGGGAATGACGGCGGTGGGGGAGGAGGGAATGGCGTTTGAAGATGTGGTGGAAAGGATGGTGGTTGGGGGGTTTGAAATTGTGGAGGAAAAGGCATGTTATGCTGAGATAGCGGCGGTGGCATTCCCGGATCGATGGCGCCGAAGGGGTGTGGTGGTGGTGGAGGAAGTGGCTGATTCCACGGATTGCCGGTATTCTGACGAACTTGTGACATCTGATAGTCACTGGACTGCATGTCATCCCACACTTGATACTGGCCGGAGCCGGGATGAATCTGCGGGTTTACTGGCATGCCTGGCAGTTGATACGGCGGTGTGGACATCATTTGCTGTTGCCTGAATCTGTCATCTTGCTCTAAAAGCAGCATGCACATTAGTCATCGCTAGCATGTCGCGTCGCTGGACTGTGGTCGTTTTTACCAGCTTGCTGTATGCTGTGATTAATCCTCCGCAACTTCATTACGGCCGGATCGGCAGCCTCGTTGTTGGATAGCTGTGTAGGCTGGGTTACTGCAGCAAGTCCGGTTTCAGCTGGCGGTTCTGGCTGTTGCAGTGATTGCACAGACTGCGGCGCTACTTGCACCGGTTGAGCATTATCAGCCACATGTTGACGCGTCTCTGTAAAGGGGGGCGCGGGTACGGCCGGAAAATGCTCGCCTGGTTTCACTGCACTAGAAGGTTCTGACACCGCTGCCGCTATAGGAGCAACAGGTATCACTGGAACTACTGGAGGTTGAGGTGCTACTTGAGAATTTGCATTCGGATCGCCAACTGGATTTACTGATGGGACTACGTAAGAAGCATACGAGAGAACTGGATTTAGTGCTGGCACTGGTTGGGGCTGATTGGCCGCTTGCGGAATTTGCTGAGCAGAAACAGCTGTTTGCACTGCAAACAATTTAATTTTTCTTATACGTAAATAAGAACTGCCAAATGAGTGCCGTTAAAGACTGGGTATCGCTCGTATGGGTTGAATACAACAAACAATCGATAATTATACGAAGTAAAATGTAAAAACGTAACATAAACAAACGTAACGTAACGTATCGAATAGAGTTAACACTGTAAGCGACGGAAAAATAGGTGGTGCACAATATAAAGTTCATAACAAACCAAGCAAAACAAAGCCCCCATCGTAATACAACTGGAGGAAATTTATCCTTACCACTTGGCGGATGATTGGCAATGGCGGTCAAAGGAATTGCTGACGATAAGGCATGACGGAGATGAAAAAATATGAACACGGAAGTTACTATTTTCAGCATGAAGAACGGTTATTGAGAACAAAAATGGAGGTCGGTCATGCGCAACTCCGTGAAAGCGTACTCAAAGTTGTAAATGCGATATTATGTGAGAACTCCACCGCTGGTCAGCTGCTCGCAGAGACCCGTGCAAGTGTTATATAGATACCTTGAGCGTTCGCACACAATACGCTAGGAGAACAAACAATTAAGGAATACGTAAAAAACACAAGAAAAACAGTTGATGGATTGTCAGGAGTATAATCGGATCACTCGGACAGTATGGAGTATGGGAACAGGATCAAGAGTAAGCTAAAAAGAAGAACCACGCTTCTGCGGTTTTCGACTGTAATGAAAGCCTAGCCGCTGTTCTTTTTGTTCGAGTAATGAATAAGTTTCCAAGGCGATCTAGCTATATGACGGGTGGTTTAAATACATGATGATGTACTTCGTATAATGTGTAATTACAGATTATTGACGCCTAAACATGTACGGCATAGTATGTAACACATTAATTGGCAAAATATTTCGTAAAATGCATGCAGTGCATACAAAATGCAGATAGATGCGTAAGCTTGTTTATTTGATACAATTAAATTTTATTCCCGTTTGAAGAGCTGAACTGTCTTCTGCATTAAAGCGGGAATTGCCAGTTCGGGCCGTAATACCGCTTAAGACGGGTAACATGCAACACCACAGCCGTAACTGGTACTGAGCTTCAACCCCAAACTTCTACAGTACTTTTAGTAAAATGTTGCACATAATTAACGCAAAGTATTATAGTACTTGAAGTATGCGAACTGTGCTATGTTATGAGGTGAACAACATCGCCAAAATTTGCGATGGATTACTGCCGGTTTGGCATTTAACAGTTAACATTGATCGAGTACTGTTCTTGATACCAGTTGACACCGCTCAACGAATTATTCCTCTTTATGACATTACAATCAATGGGGTAATATGTGATCTCGTCGGGCACGATAGCAGGTGACTGTCCAAACTCCTTGGTAATCATCCAGTCTCGAAACCATTTATAGTCACAGCTGCAGTGGAATTTTCTCAGCTGCTGTACCTGCAAAGTATTCCAATACGAACCTTTTGAATGTATGTTTCATTATTAATTTTATTGTCGTAATACACGCTGCAACAAATTAAAATTGTTACGTACGTATTTTGGAACAAAGTTGTGGTGCTCATCTCCATCCCACCATGCTTCCAGCGCCAGCATGGACAAGCTGGGCAAATCAGAAAATGCTCCTTTTTCAATGCTTTCAATACTGGAAGCAAAGAAAACCACTGTCTTTAAAGGTTTCATGGAAGAGAAATCGGCCTTTCTTATAACCATCCCATCACAGTTCTTAACTCCAAAGAATAAGAGATTACGCAGACCGACTTCTGGGAGTTTGCCGGTGATTCGAGGCGACTGGCAGTTCGTCACATGGAGAAATACAACCCTGTCAGAAAATGCAGTCAGCGATCCGCTCTGGAACAAGACGCCGTCAACAATCTTCAGTCGAATGTGGATCGCTGGTCTGGTGGCTTGGACTGCGCGACTGACGTCTGCCGATTTGGCTCCTTTCGGACAATCAATGTCGTAGCGGTCAGTGATCTCCGGAGGCCAACGATTCAAAATAAGGAAGTTTCCCACTTCCGCACCAGATTCACAGGAAGCTGCTCTGCCACTTTCCGCCACTGTGGGAAAACAACTGCTCATAAATACCGAACTACGTCGTTTAATACCGAGGCGAAGCAAACATAAGCTACCAAAGTTTGTATATAGGTAATAATTTTCAAATTTTAGCTAGATAGTAGATGCCGTGTACTGTGTTTTGTAAAACCAGAATTATCACGCGAAGAGTCTTGTTCACAAGACCATGGTGCCTACAAGTCTTGTTTGTCGACATGCGGGTAACGGCTTACCAATGTGACACACGCAGAACGCAAGTGCCAAGACAGCGTGGATGGTATCCCAGCTGCAAGCCATGAAGAAATGAAACGGTTAAGCAATTTATAGGAAGAACACTAGTCAGTTAATATGGGACGCGAATTGTGCGTTGTTTATGCATGGTTGCATATCAATCGACACTGCCTGAATTTGGAGCCTTCCAACCTGCCGCCAGGTTGAACCGGAAAAGCGCTGTGCAAATAACTGCAGCTCCTCCAAGTTTCCAGCAAGAAATAACTGGAAACCCGGCAAACAACTTGCAGCCGGCCACTTTTCAACTGCTGGCTGGCTACAGTTTTACCACACACTACGAGTGCGCTTGATAAAATCTGCAAGCCCTGTCTATGTCCGACGTGCAAAACTGTTTCTGGTATAAATGCCGGTGCATTGAACTAACAACAAGCCTACAACACGTGCAGCCACCGCACATTGTTGTACCATGCTAATGGATTTGTGGAGTATGTTTCCGTTATGTCATATTTAAATTTCTTTCTCGTGGTGGTTCTACAAGTGGTAATAAATTTATGATAACAGTACTGACCTTTACATATTAAGTGAAATTCTTCAACAATTACTCTGTGCAAACATTTTTGCTCAAGAACTCAAGAAAATTAATGAAGTGCGCGCTCATCAACGCACAGCCTTTATATCCAAACCAACCGCACCCAAAATATCAACACAACGAAAATTATTACAGTAAAAATGTCCAGTCTCTCGCGACTGCTATGACACCCAGCCTCCCCACCAACACAAAAGACAACTTGGAAATCTCTACAATTACGGGCAACCAACCAAATTCGACTGATTAAAACCAAAGCTTCTTCCAAAGGGCGGCTGTTTAAATTCATCACAGACACCATTCCAGATTCCGTAGTTTTCACTAATGCGACTGGGCGTCAGTCTGCCCGGCAGACTGGAGGGATGCCGACGAGCTTCCAGTTATCTGCTGCGCCAATGACACGACAGAGCGTCCAGCAAGCGTATCACTGCCCGTCTCACCGGCCATGGCCACGACCGACCAGGCTTTAGCGCGAACCCGGTAGAATTTCGTACCGATTTGTAGTCCGTAACGATTCGGCACCTGCAGTCAATGCCACATCGGAAAGATGTTTATTACTGAAAGCACAAGGAGAATGTTTGCTGTATGCTATAGGATTACCTTTTTTGTTAGAACGTATTCTTTCGCGACCACCTCGCCCACACTCCAGGTACGCATGTCCGGGTTCAAGGCAGGGGCTCCTGAATCACAACCAACCGAATTCAGAGCAGTTTTTACATACACTTTTAGTAATGCATTAAACATAAACGTTAAACACATGGAAAAATCAAGCTTCAAGCATTTAAATTTATTCAGTTTCCCGTGTCATTTCAGTTCGAGCATAACTAACAATAAGTACTTCTGAATCAACAAGAGGTAAAGAAACGAAGTTCCGCACTGAAATGCCGCTTTCCTTGTCGAATAATCTTCTGTTTTCGAAATTTGAATATGTTCGCGGATCAGTTGACCTCCAAAATATTTTTTAAAACAATATTTTGAGCAATTTATTACTAAATATTATTCAATACGTAAATTTTCACCATCTAGAAAGAGTAAGAGTATGGTGGTCCATATCTATCACGCCGTTTTCTTCGTTTATAGACATCCATCAACAAGAACGTAATGCGTCCAAGGCAAAATTTGAGGATATGTACAAGTAATGATGCCAAATTCATTGGCTATTTCCAAGTGTATTTACTTTAATACAAGTACCTTCAGATTCCAGGGGAGGGATCGATAATCCCAGTTCACTCTGGGAATCCGTGTGCAGCAGATACAGAGACCGTTTAAATGGCAAGTACGCCGTGAACTGCCGGAAGTCCTTATTAAACACGAACAGCACCAAATCCCCCACATTACACCTACAAACAAACATATCACTCCATAAACGACTGCCTGAAAATTCTTCAAAGATCAACTTACGATGATAAACTAATGGAAACCTGCTGTGTCCCAGACGCACCACCCGGCATATTCGCCGGTCCGATGCTGAATCGCTGTCGGGACACCAACTGCCCGCTGCTCTGGCAAGTACACGGACCAATACAACGGCAAGCCCCGGGCGGCAGCGGGGCAATGGACATTGACATGGATTCCAGCATGCCGACCCCGATCAGGGAATCCTGACGGGGCATCTCCCCGAAACCGGCATAACTCGGCAAGGGACTCATCACAGGCGGGGAGGTGGGGAGAATGGTGGAATCTTTAACGTCCAGCTGGGATTGCAACGACTGTACCTCGGCGTCTTTCCGTTTCAGTTTGTCCTGGAGATCTTGGATTGTTTTCTCGCTAGCTTCGCTGGAGATCAGTGAATTAGCGTCGCTTTCTATGAAACAAAAATGTTAACTTTGTAACAGTTTTTATACACTGGAATAACGCATACATCGAACATAATGTCGCCCAAACCACACATTTAATGAAGTGCGAGTCACAAAACGTTCGGTGCAGACTGCAAAACCTCTAATGAGAAAAAAAAAGTTCTAACAAGAAAACAAAAAGCGTGAAATATAAGATAGCGAAAATTTCAGAAGGTTTTTAGAAGAAACAGTCCAAATAATAAGCATTCAGTAACACTGATAAACAAAGCAGGAAAATAAAGTAGTTTAAAAAAAATTTGGCACAAAAACTGAAACGATTTTTAAACCAAATTACCAAGACACTTGAAGATTTTGAAAACACACACGGATGCCTACGAAAACAACAAAATATCCCAGAGAGAATTCTAATCAATTTAAAAGATTCATAAACCTCAGTTTAACTAAAAGAATAAACAGTAAATGGAAAAAAAGAAACTAAGTATAAAAATAAAATCATTAAAAAACATTTAACAAAATTGTTCTTCAGCAGAATCCTCGCCTCACCTTCGATCTTCCTCTGCAGTTCCTCTTTTTCTTCCCGAAATGCACCATACTTCCGATCACTTTCCTTCAAGGCCTCTTGCATTTCCAACAGCAGTTTCTGAGCGGTTTCTCCCTGCAAACGGTACGATTCCGCCTGCAGGACCAACTCCGCCTTCTCCTGCTCCACCCTCTCCAACGCCTGCCGATTCGCATGACTAATCTCCTCCACATCGGTCCATTTCTCCACCATCTGATCCAGCGCATCCTTCAACCCAGCAGCGCCTTCTTCTTTCATCTCCGTCATATCCTTCCTCAACATATCGAAAATCCGTTTCAACGCTCCCAACGACAAGCGCACGGTTGCGCTCATATCCGTCAGACGGGCAAGATGATTCTGCAGTTCTTCGAGTTGTGCCTCTTTCCGTTTATCCAGAGAGAAGGCAGCCGTGATATCTTTTGGGGAAACTTCGTTGTCGGGAGATAGGGTGGAGTAGAAGACGGATGACTCGTCGAGGTCCGTACTTTTCGACCGGAAGGATAAGGTGTCGTCCGGGAGGTGTAACTGCTCGTCAAAGTCAGGGATTCTGGACCGTAACATTTCCAGGTCCTCGACGGTCAGAGAAGGTAGGGTGGTGTCGAAATCCACTGGCGGCGTCGACTGAAATGTTTGAGGATACTTTTACCGGGTTTTATTCATAAATAAGACGCAGGACTTACGGCGAATTGTGGAGGGTACATATCCAAGCCGGGAAATAAGCTCAACAGGAAATGTGATCCGTGTTGTTTAAGGAAACCCGACCGAGCGTCGGTTTCTTTTGTACAGGCGGCCACCGCTTTTTCTGACACGCTCCTTGCCCACTAAAAATCAACAAGCAAAAGAATTACAATTTAAATCAACTTTTGTCAGCCTATCATTAAATCCAATCAACTACACCCATGAAACCAACTAACCGTCGTAATTCAGTTCGGTAATCCACATAGTCAGATTAAGGAGTACGAAAGTCTGCCTGGGAGCAGTAATTTTAACAAAGTACTATCGATGCAGATAACAAGTTAGGTTATGGTCTACAAAAATAACCCAACACAAAAACCACCATATTAACGACGCTCAAAATGAAAAATTTATTAAACTTAAAGACAACGCGAGTTTTAAATGAGCCCGCTAAAAAAGCAAACAATACTTCTATTTCAAGCTTCGACACAATAAGAAATCAGACAATACATAAAATGGAAAGATAAGGCAACAAAAGTTATAAATACTACACCAATACACCGCAAGCAAAGGTCAGGACCGATAAGAGCGATCAATTTTAATTTCACAGCACATCAGATTATATTCTAGAAATACGTGATTATTCCAAATCCTCCGGTACGTTGTTTACAGTATAACGCAACGACGACACGTTTCAGAACGTTTTGTAATTCTGATTAGTTATAACATTAACAACCTGCCAAGCTTCATCGCATGTAACAAATGACTGTGCATTATTTCCAAAAAAAAACATACGGAACATTCTTCACAAGGTAAAGCAGTATATCGGGCTGAATTAATTTTCGAAAAAATGCTATTTCATATTACGTAAAACCGGTATACAGATTGCACACTGTTACCTGAATGAATTCCCTCGCATACCGTTTACGCCGCAGCACCTCCAAAACAGCCAAGATAAAAACATGCGGAGCCGAATTGACTTGATCCAGCATATGCAATAACCGCTTAATCCGTCGAATATTCTCATAATAAATCCGAATTTTATCGTCCACTTCCGAAACACTATTTTCCACCGCCACAACCCACCTACCATCATCACTCGTTAACAAACTGGATTTTCTAAATGAAACGAAGCCATACTTAAGCCGTGAGTGCAGATGCTTGCACAGCTCCTGTTTGGCGCTCAAACACCGCTTCCGGATATCGCACAACTTGACATGCCCCCGTAGGAGCTGACCAAACGGTTCAGTAGACATATCCGACATGTCTTTCAACATCTGGTTATCCTTTGTTCCCGAGCCCGTCATCCGACTTTGTAACTTGAAGAGGATCTGTAAAACACGGTGTTAAAGTTATTCGACGGAAGAGATTGGGAAACGCTAACCTCCGCGGTTTCTTTCTGTTCCATGACCACTTTTTTCGCGTCGGAAAGCAGCTGATCCAATCCGTAGAGACGCTCGGCCAACCCCTTAATTTCCTTCATCGCA
This sequence comes from Paramacrobiotus richtersi, assembly GCA_034698045.1. Lineage (NCBI taxonomy): Eukaryota > Metazoa > Tardigrada > Eutardigrada > Parachela > Macrobiotidae > Paramacrobiotus > Paramacrobiotus richtersi. Next base: position 13,950 of record JAQGAU010000976.1, on the reverse strand, counting down.
GCGTTATTACAGAGCTCCACTACCACGCCGGATTCTTTGTCCACTTCATCCAGCATACTTTCATCAAACTGCAGGAAAAGCACGTGTATTCGACGAGTTATCCAGTTCAAAACAAAAGCAAAATAAATTACAGAAACAGATTTCAGATGCTGGAATACATATTTTCACAAATGTGCTATATATTACAAAGTAATACACATCATTCGAAAATTCATGAATATCATCTGGCCCGATTGTACAATTAAAAGGTAATAAAGGAACACGCAAGAAATTAAAAATGCTGTGCATCTCTCTCTGATCCCTGAAATGAACTAAGAATCTTATCAATCGAGATATTCGTATGTACTCGCATAACACAGACAAAACTGGATTCCGTACGGCTGTATTCTTTAGTAAAATGCAAATGCATTAAAATATCTAAAACTAATAAAAGGGCGAAAATAATCCTTACCGCTTCAATAGTTCGTCGACAGCCCTCAGCGACCGCTTGGAGACTGTGCTCGCTATCTTTCGCACTGATCCAGTCTAGAATGGTAATCTCCTCCCCCTTCAATCCATCTGCATGGATTTTCCCCATCGTGATCCCGCCACTGGTCTCGGCATCCCCGCCGGACTCCTTTTCACCGGACACCTTCCCATTATCATGGTTCCGCCGCAAAAGGGACGGAAAAAGGGTTATTTTGCCCAGAATCTCCATCGTCTCGGTCAGCCTGCTTGTAAAACAATGTCACATAACATCCATCAGAAAACCCGTCGTTTTCTTCACCTGTTGAGCTTGACAAGACTCTCTTCCCGATTATCCAAGTACCCACTGTAACCGACCTTGAAACGCTCCAAACGCTTCAAATAAGCCCTGAAAATCCAAAAATCTTATTCAATCTAAAAGTAGTGAAGGGAAGAAGGGCGGCTTACGCCACGACATCTTCCAGATTGGCCATGACGGCCTGCCATCCTTGGTGCTGGAGATGCTGCTCGTTGACCATAGTCGTACACTGGCGATTCAGTTCCCGAGCGTAATCGTGATATTGCTGTAGAAAGCCATACATCAGTATGCAAAAAACTCAGACAAGGGGAAAGTCTACCTGTGCCAGCTGCGTTCGTATCGAGATGGAGTTGAGATTGGTAGGCAGGGCCAAAACACTCTCCATGTTCTCACGGGCTTCTCTTTCATCTACGAAACAGTATGTTGTATAAATCTGTAGTAAATTTAACGAAATAAATTTATAAACTAAATTAAATTATTTTTATAGTAAAATGAGAAATAAATCGAAAACGGATAAAAAAAGCGAGAAATACAGCAAAAATGACTACGGTGTTGGAGCTACAGGTACGTTTCCACGGCATAAAAATAAAAATTAAATTGCATATAATGTGGAATTAATTTATACTGCCAATAGAACGTTAACACTGGCAAGCAGTCCTTTTCCAATGCAAAATTATGACTTAGATCATTTACAGCAAAAATCAGGAATCTCACCAGGAACATGAGGAAGGTGCTCGGATGAATAATCCGGCAGCTGGTCGGACTCGATGGCGGCCCGATTGAACAGGAAAATGGGGTTAGTGTCCTACAAAAGAACGACAACAAATTAATAAAACCCTGACTCCATTAATTTTTACAAATAAGAATCGTCGGTGCTCCTACCGTGCCAGTGCCTTGATAATGCGCGACCCGTTTATCATCCTGGAGACAGTCTCCTCCGCTGATCAGCAGCACCTGATTGTCAGCTGGTATACCCGTTCTTTGGGGATTCGACAGAACGCTCTTGAGGTTGGCGACGCTGTGTTAGAAAATTAGGTCAATGAGCAGACCATAAACGCACGTCAAGGCAAACCACAGCAATTCAATTTAGCTTGCCAGCACAAAAAAGTCTTCAACCACTTACAAATTCGTTATGACGTTATCAATTATAATAAATTTGTTATCAATTTATTTTATATTATATTATAAATTTATTTTATATTATGAATTTATTTTTAAATTTATATTAAATTATTATAAATTATAAATTATTGCAAATTAGTTAAAAAATTCTAAAAAATGTCTTTGAAGGGTAATCATACAAAAAATTGTTTAATAACCGCAGTTACATGACAAAAATTGTAACACTCACGTGTCGACAGCCACATCCACGTTGAGGGTGATGATGCTGCCTCTTTCCACCCAGAAGACGTACAACATCTTTTCGATGGGAAAATTGAAGTGGAGAACAAATTGCAGAACAAGGTTCACTCAAAATGTACAGGACAGTGATACTAAACCATTAAAAACAAAAATCAAACTGTGGCACAGTTCGCACTCAAAAGTCAAAACTATTGGAAAGGCAAGGTTCCCGCGCTAGAAATTGCAGTCCCACATTCCGAGCGAGCTGCCATCAACAGAAAAATTAACTATCTTCATTTTGGTTATGAATTCCCAAAGAAAAAGAAAACGACAAAATAATCACAAGGATTCGAGATGCAAATGGAGCAGATCATGCTTGAATGCGCTAGCAGCGCAACATGCGATTATTCAACAACACAAAGTCGAAACAAACCCAATCGTAGTCATTGCGCGATAGGAGTGGAGAGGCGAGGTGCTTGGTTCGGGGCATTAACTCAACTTCCGGTGCAAGGGAAGGACATTTCGGAAGATATGGAAAAAAGCTGATTCAGTAAAACAAAGTGCGAATACACAATCAAAAACATTTATATAGGGTGCATGTTCTGGCTGAAGAATTTCGAAAATCCAGTATCTTATCGGGTGCGCAAGGAACAAACTGGGTAAATCGTGCTAGCTCGGTGCACTGCTAGCTGACGAATGTTTGATTATGTAAGTACCGCAGGGCACCATCACTACTGCCAGCTTGTGGCGGCTGTGGTAACTACAGAACCAGCTTTTTGAAAATTTCGGATGCCAGTCGATTTCTTCCTGTTTTTCGTTGTTTTATTGTTTTATTTGTATATATCGTATCACGGAACCTTTGATATACATCCAGTATGATAGCTCGATGGTTCCATGTTTTCTGTCTAACAACGAAATTTTAATCTCGATCAATATTTCACCACAAAGTTCAGTTTTATTGCTTTTTCCAGAAGAACATGCGGTTTAGCCATTAATGTCGCTGGAATGGGAATCCGGTTTTCAGCAGCTCCTGCACCAAAAATCCTCAATCAGGATCGATTAACAGGCGACAACAAGACGGGAGATATCATAAGCATCGCCGAAGACCTTGAGCGCTGCATGCGCCGTCTACAAGCCGAATTCCTATCAGAAAATGGAAAAGCGTTCGACTACGCTGGAATAAGGGATTCTCCGCAGTTCGCGGAATTCAGAGACTCGGTAGTGCTGCTGCAGCATGCCGATTTGATGCCCATCTCCGGTACAGCGGCGGAAACCTTGCGAAAAGCCTTTTTCATCAATATTTACAGTTTGCTGACGGTTCACGCTCTGGTGGAGCTGACGGCAAGTGAAAGTGGTCTCCCGGGGAAAATGCTGCAGATCAAGGATTTTTGGCGGAGTTTTGCGTATAACATTGGTGGCTTGACGTTCTCGTTGGATGACATTGAGCATGGAATTCTGCGGGGAAATAGAGCGCATCCTGCTTCACTGCGGAGCAGGTACCGTCTACATTCGTACATTTCTCTGGCTTGATCTTTTTTGCGTTGTCGTTTTCGACGATTTTATCAGGATTAAAAAATTTTATCCAAATAAATAAAATTATAGAAATATATTTAAAATATGTATTATATATTATATGTATTACAATATATATTTAAATTAAAAATCATAATTTATTAGCGATAATTTGCCTAGCTTTTGGAGATAGCGTAACGCGTTCCAATGTTTTTTTAGTTATAATACCGTTAATCGAGTTTTTCTTGCGCCGTTTTAACAAGAATTCATCTGAATTTTTCCTGATTTGGATTCTTTATGCAGCGCAATTTTGACGTTGAAAACTTATTTAACGTTTGACTTTTAAAATTTTTCGATTGTGATTTGACAGCAAAAGTTGGAAATTCACTCATTTTTGCGACTGTTTCCGTTACGTCGAAGCACATTCAGTTTAGCATTTCTCAGATTTTCTTACAGTACTGCACATTACAGTAAAATAACTGCCATTAAATTAACAATACATGTGCACATTTCGAAGGATGTAAAGAAAAGTGAGCGCAACATTCTAATCAGTGATTTATGAACGAATTTCTGGAAATCAATCTTTTCAGCTTATAAACACACAGTGAAGCTGTGATTTAACAGTTTTTAGCAGATAATCGTTATTATAATAATAATACTAATCGTTAAATATATAAATAAATAGCAATAGCAGATAAATAATGAATAGCAGATAATCGTTAAATTTGTAAAATAATCGTTAAATATTTCCTGAACCATCTCTGCCTGTGGATGAAAACACTGTCATTTTTGCAGACCGTACTTCGCTGCAAACGACCCCCGCCTGACATTGACACTATCGGACTGTGATCCCCGGATTCACTTCTGTCTCAACTGCGGTGCAGCATCTTGTCCCCGCCTCTCCGTGCTCACCGCCAAGGACCCCAGTGGCGTAGAAAAAGCCCTGGAAGATGCGGCACGCGTCTTTTGCGACGAAGATGTCGTGCTGGACGTTCCGAAAAATGAGATAATTTTGTCCAAAATTTTCTACTGGTACGGACGAGATTTCGGGGCCAATGAGAAGGCGATGTTGTTACGGATATCCGGGTGGTTGGATGAGGAGAAAAAGGTACTACTGAGGGAGTTGATGGCCAAGGGGGCGAGGATTGTGTATCGGCCGTATGATTGGAGTATCAATAATGCACAACGGCCGACTTGAAGTTTATGGAGCGTTTCCGGTTGGAAAAGGAAGCGGCGTTGTTGGTGTTATGTGGCCAAGTAGCGGATACCGCAAGATGGAATTTTGTTTGAAAACTGTGTGATTTTACTTGGTGCATTTTAGAAGCCTGTGATATGTGGACAATTTATTTTATTGTTGGTGTTTTTGGTGATATTGTGCAACATTATAGTGCCTTTTTCGCTCGCATTTGAGCAGAAACATTGATTTTTAGTTTTTAATGGGATTGTGTGATTTACTTAATTTTCTTGTAGCTTCACTAAATTGCTCAAGTTTTTTATTTTGTTTCTGACAAGCGGCGATTTGCTCTGATGTGGTACGTGTAATTACGACAACGGGTACTTGTATCCGCTGCACTTCTTCCCGGTATTGGTTTTTCGAGCACGACGGTAAATTTCATGATCGAAACGCCCTACCGTTGCTGGGTAACTTACAGCTCTCTGGACAAATGTTCAGCAATTGTACAAATGCTGTTTTCCGTAATGATGACGTCCAATATAGCGCATCGCGATTTCGCTCACAGGATGCTGTAACTTGTAAATTAATACATGTTGGAACCAAACCGCTCCTAACGCGATTCTATTCGAAAAATGTATCTCTGCATGGTGTGATTTTAGGTTCTGATTGATACTTGATAATATTGTAATTACTGTCTCTGCTTTCTAAAGCGATTAATCGAATTGATATATATACACGTATTGGAATTGTTTAGTTATTATTATGGGTGCCTGCGGTCTTTATTTGGTTGTTAGTGCTGGGCAGTTTTTATGACTAGAGTTTCCGATTTGGCCGCCGCGCGTCAGCGGGTTGGTAAGATTTCGTATTCTGAACTGCATTCTAGTACTGATTTTGTGTTTCCTGTACTTGTGTCTATTTGCGATTTGATTGAACACTTGCGAACGCGCTTTCGCCACGAGGAAAGATAGCACTTATTTGCGTCTGCATCGCGCCTGCTTTTGTTGCAAAGTCCGGCATGCTTATGTACAGATACGTGCACGTGTAACCCTTGTAGTTTTCTGATTCCAGTAAACCAAAATTACACTTAATATTATTTTTCATAACTCATCTGTTAGAAGTAATACATACTGAATTTTATGCGGCGCAAATAATTTAACACCAGTCTTCTGTGCTTGTCGTTCATTATTTTCCATTGTGGTTTCACGGCTGTTTCCTAGTTTGATAAGTTCGAAACTATGCTCAATAAATTCGCTTTCCAGCACTTCGGCAGTCTCTGCAGTTTGCCAGTACAGCCGGAAGTCGTAGAGCTCGAGCACCCACCAAACACCGGTAAGAACAATGCAGACGAACACCGCGGTTGTATGAAAGCAGATCTGTTTAATCGTGTGTTGCGCTTGATGCGGTAACGGTGTATTAGATCGACCTCATGCAGATTCTCGTCTTACAAAGGAGCTGCACGGACATCCCCTGCTTGGTGGTGTTCCTGGCATTCATCGTGGGATGGGGATTCGTTGCTTACTTCGGTACATGCTGTTTGCTCAATACGTTCGTTTTTTATATGTTGCATTCGGATAATAGACAGTACTGTCGTATTTTCGTTCGTTTATTTCAGTTTATGTTAGGTTTCTCTGCTGACCGCTGTCTATCTAGTTTATAAACGGAAGATATATGAATGTGTCTTATTAATTTTACCCGAGTCTCTCGCATTTTCTGATTACTTGACCTGTAAAAATATTTTTTCGTCTTCTAAAAATGTTGTATGATTTCTTTCTAATACGTTGGTTCATTTTCATTTCGATATTTTAGCGCACAGTTTTATAAATTTATAAAACTACAAATTTTGTATAATTTGTATACTTTGTAGCGTTTACCAACGGAATCCTCGCTCGGATCATCCATCCAACAAACAGCCATGGACAAGTATGCGGCCAGGATGATGCACTGTAAGTGTCAGTTTGCGGTACTAAACCATCCGTATAATTCATCGTTTTGACCTTTTTAGGTCCAGGCCGTATCTCATGTACTTTGACCTGACACGATGCATGGACCCGTCCGTCGTCATAACCGGCTGTTTATCCCAAAGCGTAAGCTTTTCCCTACTTAAACAACATTCTCATGCTGCTAACACAGTGATCCTAGGTCTGCGTCACACATTGTCCCAACACAACATTCACTTTATTAACATTCCTGGGGTCAGGGATTTCCGCTCCCTTGGACCCCTACGACCTCAGCCAGCTCATCTGCCATGATGGAGTCGACTTGGAGGGATTGAAAAGATTGTCGGTTGGTACGATCACAGAATCTGTACTTCCCATCGTGTTTGTCAAGAATTTTCGGTCAAAAAATGTTTTTGATAGAAACCGCAACAAGCTGATGCGATCACCTTACTGGTTAAGAATCAGCAATGTGCGGCATACTACCTGCCCAGTGGGCCCATCGGCGGTCGCTGTTTGCCAGGTCTGAAGGAAGGCAACGACGGACAGGCTGTGAGTTTATTGGCCGGAGGCAATGGGACGCTGGATGTCGATGCCAACCAGACCATCACCATTCAGAATGTCTTTAACGCGTCCACGTGGGTGCACTTGTACGCGGAGACCCAGGAGTACTTCAAGAAGGTGGTGGTGGACTTTCAGAATTCTTGGCGGATTATCGTTATGTGAGTTGGAAACTACAGTTGTTCTTGCCGAAGAACAGTCGCTTTAACGGGTGTATGGTAACAGCGGACTGGCATTTTCCGTGGTTATTTCTTGTCTGTGGATCATTGTTTTGCGGTGGATTGCCAAGCCGATGATCTTTTTATCGGTGGTGGGAATTCTTGGAGGACTCCTTTACGGTATGATGATCTCGCTGTTTTCGCGTATTTATCGCATATCTGTTATGCGCTTTGACTGCACACCCTGAATTGTGTTTTCCGAGCATTTTATGCATTAACTGACTCGCTGTTCAGTGTACATATACCACTGTTCAAGTAGTTTGTACTCATTAAGTTTACTCGTCGATGAACTAATTTCTTTTAATCAAAACGATTAACAAAGTTTTTTTGCTATTGTTTATCTTTAAGTTTATTTATGTGTTTGTGTAATAGTATGTTTTCGCGTAATACTACGTAAGTTTACTTGCAGTGGTAAGTTTTTTTGTGTCGCTTGGATCCGTCGTTCTTTTCTTGCTATATCCATTTGGTTTACATTCATCTTGTTGACTGTATAGTTTCCTACCCCGTAAAATTTAAGAACTTTTATCTACAGTATGTGTGTTTGACCTTTCAGCTGCGTACATGTGCTATCAGCAATACACCCGTCTGGCAGCATTGGATGAATTAATCGCACAATCCGGGACGCCAAACGCCACCGGGAATAATATTACCGCCAGGACAAGTATCGAAATCGTGGCCGACTCTAACGTTAATGTGACCTCAGCTGTAGACGGGAAGATCCTTAAAGTTGAGGGGATTATGACGGATAAGAATACCTGGCTCGGGTTCGGTACGGAAACTGTCGTATTTGTCTTACGAGTCCCTTCTAACGTCTGAATTGTAGGAATCACCGCAGTTGTGCTGTTCGCTATCTTCTTCCTGTTGGTGGTGTTTCTACGGAAGCGGATCGTTACGGCCACGGCGCTGCTTCGAACCAGCTCCAAGTAAGAGAAGTAGACGCATTCTGTATTAGTATCCGCTTAATTTTGACTCTTTTTAAGGGCCGTGAGCACGATAATGTCCTCGTTGATTTTCCCGCTCTTGCCATTGATACTGCAGTTTACTGTGATTGGCGCATGTCTGGCATGTTCCGTGTAAGTTGCATTCAGTCAAAAGTTGGGAATCGTCTTCATTTGCAAATGTAAACAGATGGCTGACCGCTACTGGACAGCCGATTGGTGCTGTGTACAATTCCTCCGTTAACGCACCTGCCGGACTGCGGGAAAACGATACCTGTGATCCAAACGTACGTTGTTCTATTTTCCATAATTACGTGTGCTTTTCAGTAATTATATTTAATTTAAAAAAATTAGAATTAAGAATTTAAAATTAGTACTAAGAATTATATTTACTTTTCAGTTCTACGTAGTAATTCTTAAAAATTGCTAGTAACTGCTAACATTGGTACAATACAATACAATAATATTATTTTTAGTGATGTCTATAATCAAATAATTGAATAACTGTATAATGCGCAATTCGTTAATGACTTTGTCATACTTTTTTGGATGATTAGTTCGGTAACTGTAAACATTTCTGTAGGTGTTCCGTGAATCTTACCCCAACGCAACAGCTCGCTGCAAATTCCTGTATATCCGTAACGATCCGTAAGTCGAAATCCCAGTGTTCGGTACGTTTACGTTTCAAACAAAAAGGTCGTTTTTTTAGGAATTTGATCTACTACCAGATTTATAACTTTTTCGGATTGCTGTGGGGATATTGTTTCTTTTCGGCTCTGGAGCAGTTGACAATGGCTGGGGCCTTCGCCATGTACTATTGGGCTTTCGACAAACCGGATGACATACCTGACCTTCCTGTGGCATCTGCTTTGTACCGCTCAATCAGGTATCATTATTTTCTGATCATTTGGCATTGGTCAGCTCATTTTGATGAGATGCATGTGAAAACAGGTATCATACCGGTTCGATTGCTCTTGGATCACTACTAGTCGCACTGACAAAGATGATGCGGTATATTTTGTTATACGTGCAGAAGAAGGTGAAGAAAGTGGACAACTGGTTCACGAGGATCCTTATTAAGTTAGTATTCCTGTTTTAAAGTATGTAAGAATGAAAGACTGGAGTTTTTGTGTTGCCTTGTAGGATCTGTGCGTGTTGCTTCTTTTGTTTGGAAAAGTGCATCAAATATATTAACAAGTACGCGTACATCATGGTACGTAACTTCGGTATACACATCGTTTAACAATGGTTGTTTTGAACGCGTTTTTAATGTAGATGGCCATTTTCGGGACAAACTTTTGTACTTCTGCTAAGAATGCCTTTAGTCTTCTGATGCGGAATGCGTTGCGGTAGGTGGTATTTTGTCTGGAGAAAAAATTGAAAACTCCGATTGGACTGGGTTACGCGTTGTAGGGTGATAGTGGTGGATAGCGTGGTTGTTTTCTTCTTGTTTTTCGGGAAGCTGGTGATTCTCGGATCGTTAGCTTGTGGATTTTACTACTTCTTCTCCAACCAGATTCCAGGATTGGATACCCACGTGCCTACCTTGAACTTCATCTATGTGCCGATTGTGGTGCGGTGACCTTTGGTTCTGAAATGGTTCATATGGGAGATTAAGCACCTGATTCTATTTGTAGACCATTGTGATTGGTAGCTACATCATATCGTCCATGTTTTTCGGCGTTTACACGATGGCCATGGATACTATGCTTCTTTGCTTTTGTAAGTTCCCCAAGAAATAGTCAAGAACGTTGAATAATTAGCACTACTTAAACACCATTTAAGCTATGACATGAAGCGCGCAGATGGACCTAACACTTATGGTTTGTTTTGCCCTACGTTTTGGTTCTGTTTTTAGTGGAAGATCTGGAGCGCAATGATGGATCAGAAGATCGTCCATACTACATGACGAAAAGCCTGATGAACATCTACTCAAAAACTAACCGTCTCAAATCGCTGAACACATTGGAAAGTGACGACGTTACAGCAACGGGCAAGGTCATCGAGAATCCGCCGAGGCGATCGAAAGGCAGTTGAAACAGTGTATCATACTCTGGGATTTATATTATCGTATTGTGACGGGTACGGGGGTTTTTCGTGTTCTTTTCTTCAGTCGTTTGCTATATTTTAAAGGCCGAATCGATTAGTAACGTGTTGACTGTTTTTGTATTCCTTGTTTGTGCTGTACACATTTCACGCTAAAAATCATCATCACTCGGAGAATCTCTGTAATCGGCCGCTCTCTGAGAAGTTCTACTAGAGATGACGGGTATCATCCTACATCTGCTTCCTAACGGATCCTTTGTCCTGTTTAATCGGAAGGTTAACTGAGGCTTATGATGTTGATCCTGTTGAACGGTTTGCGTTGGCGGACTTTGTACAGCGTCACCATATACCGGAAGTGTTTTTTCAAGTCCGCTTGTTCCAAGCTTCAGAGGAGGCACACGGTTGTAGACGTAGTTCTGAAACATTTGACGTAACTAACTCCAAGAAGCATGTAAACACTGCTGCAAAGTTAGTGCCTATGTTACCGAAGATTGTGGGTAAACAGGGACTAGTCCAGCTTTAGGTAGGGAAATGGGCAAAGCTCGGCTTGGTGGTCGCACATTACGAATATCTACATCGATCTCTTGGTGTAATTCTTCCGACGAACCGACGGAAAGGTCACCATCGGGTTCCATCGCGCTGCGACCAGTTAGTTTCGAATGGATGTTTTCGATAAACTGATGGATAGTTGGTGCAACAAGTGTATGACGCGGAGTTGGTTGGCAATGTTTTTGCTTTGCCTGTAACCGATTCAGAATTTTTGATTTAACCACGGGGAGCATGAGAATGCTGAACCTTTTCGATCTCGTCCATTGTCAGAGTCAGGTCGGTGTTCCTTCGAACAGCCATTACGTACGACTGATACAGTTCGCGGTAGGATGCGGTGACACTTTCCAGCTCCGGGTTTGGTTTCCTGGTAGGAAAGGCGTTCGCAGTTAATTTTTAATGAAAGGAATGTTGGGTCGTGGCTATTGACTGACCTTTGCTCTACATCGTGTAGACGCTGTTGGAGGACTGCTTTCTCGTTGTAACGTACGTTGAGCTTGTTCAGAAGTTTCAACCGGCGAGGCTCGAGTTCCAGGGCTTTTAATTCCGTTATCTGCAGATCTTCCTAACATACAGATAGATAGTTGGTATTCGTTATTCACAAAGAAACCGGATATGCTAATACATGATTTAGATAACGTTCGGTGCGAAGTTACCAGATATTTACTTCTGTGTGTAGTAATAATTCCTCCAGTTCGTCCTCATCCAGTTGATCCAAACTGGGATCGAGTAAGAGGGATCTTTCAAGAAACTGCATGATCAATACAAGAGTTACCCAAAACCGAACTTGGTAATGTGGAATGGGCAATAATCGTGTAGCGTTATATATATCATACCTACGAACCTTTTTGTCCTCCTCTGTGGCTGTTTTTAACAAGCGCGACGTTTCTTTTCCATCTCCGATTCTAAAACCTTTCTGTGCATACGGAAAGGAAACCTAAAGAGGAAGAGTGCCAGTGTTACGACAAATTAGCATTCAGTAACACCTCAGCCTCGATTGCCCGATGGCTCTCTACAGCTCTTCAGATGCGTTCTTGCGCTGATCATACCAAGTCCGGAGAACCGTGTTGTGGGTTTTCAGTGGATCGCCTGTTGGTGAGCAGCTGAGGATCGCTTTTGACTGCAAGACTAAAATTGCGCGAGCTTTTATTAGAGTCTCGCCAGCTGGTGCTTCTTGCATGCAGTGATCTGGTAAAATCGGTTGGTGTCGGCAGCATTTCCAATCCAGACTGAACATGGTTTGCAGATCAAAGAGCTGTGTGTCAAAAGGTCAAAATCAACCGATTCGGAATGCCATCGCGCCTATCAATCAAATCATCTGGATGCAAGAGGACAAATACCTCGTCATGGCGTACGTTCATGCATCACCACTAAATTCTAGCTATTTATTCAATGCAAATGTCTCAAAGCCCTTCAAACACAGCAACTGATGAACACTTTTACTGAAGCAGTTTTTATGCATTTTTATTCTGCTGCTTGGTGTACCTGTGACAGAACCGTTAGGTCAAACAAGCTGCATAAAATCTTAGTTCTTGCACAGGCAATAATGTTCTTGTTGTATAATTTAGAAGCGTGCGCGACGAGGTGTATGTCGTACGACTTCGCCTAAACCTCCGACGGAACTTCCGCAGTCCTGATCTAGTGCTCCGCCTCTTGACTGTAAATTTTCCGCGTTCACTTTGTTTACGCCAATTTTACGCTAGAAGTAGGGTAGAACCGATAATTATTAGTAACTTCGTGCCAGATGGCGGCCCTGTATAGTATGAAATGTAGTAATCAATTTGATATAATTAAGACCTTAACAACGCGATGCACGACGCGGTGATCGGGATTCGTTAGTAGAAACATGTGCACTCGATCGTCGGGCTTGTACTCGTTAATAACTCTGCTGAAAGCTTGTGTACTGTAAGGAATATTAAAATAACGAAGTGCAGAATCGATGTGAGGTAATAAGAGACACATGTAAAAATTATGAATAAGGGATAGATTTCAGCGTGGTTAAGGATATTCTGTACTTGAAGTACACAGTCTAGCTCTTCCAATTTGTGCCGGAAACGTTCGTCAAAGTTCGCCTTTTTCGCAGAAGTGTTTCAACAATTCAAGTGCAAAAAGGGTATCTTCCCGTGGAACATACACAATCAACCACAAAAGACCGATTCCGATCAAACCATTGATCTTAACCAGTTTTGTGCAATTTATCCAAACCAGAATTCTCATTATTTTCCTTGTTTCGCAAATTCGAACTGATTATAGCAGTACTGTTTGCACTTGGTAGCGATTTATCATCAAAACATTTCGAAATCGTCCAAGTGCTGTGTAGTTTTTCTTCGTCCATAAATAACCCGCGCGCTCTCACAGTCGACAGCAGCTCGTACTCACACACAATCTCGGAACGCTCTGCATGAACTCCGTTCAATGGTGGTTGGACACCAAAATCCGTGGATAATTTGATCAAGTCTTTCTTGTCCGCATCCGGAAGCAAACTTCGACGTTTCTTGAGTAGTTTGATGCTGGCGTTTAATTTCCTTAGTTTCACGGGACGCGATGGTATTAATCCATCCAGATGTTTGACTGGTGCATGTTTGCGTTTAGGCCCACGCTTTTGAGCAGACTGTTTAGGGATGACCAAGCCTGTCGCTGCCAAGCACTCGGTTTTCTTTTCTGGTAACGCGGGATCTGGAGCGACATCATCTGCAAAAGGAAATTCGGAGTAAACAGCAAGAAACATAATAATGTTTCTTCTTTAATGGTGCTGTGGACAGCTACCCGTCACGCCTGACAAGGAAACTGACGTTAGAAATCGGACAGTTAGCGTAATGTGAAGTACTCTAACAATTAACGGCAGGGTCTAAAACCTGGAAGTGGAAGCTTCCACTGGAAGTTTCCACTGGAAGTGCAAACTTCCAGTATGGAAGTG